>VXBU01015729.1:593989-642976 GCA_013400315.1 Bombycilla garrulus | reverse complement strand
CAGGGTCATACATATGATACACATAGAAGTCGTGGAATTCTATGTGTGTATATATATACACATATACATATACACACATATATTTATATTCATATTTCTATTATTTATATTATGTTTATATTTATATTCATATATATATTTATTCAGATTTAGATTTAGATTTAGGTTTAGATTTAGATTTAGATCTACTTATTTATTGTATATGTATAATCAATATAGTTAATACTATTGAATAATAGTATTCAATATTTAATACAATGGAATACTATTATATTTATGTTAGCATTAATAACACTATAAATTTTTTAATCTACATTTTATAAAAATGTGTAATTTTTCTTTATTTCCATTTACAGTTAGCAAGTTCAGGGTCCTGTATAGGATATACATAGAAATACTGGAATTCTATGTATACATATACATTGGGAGCCACCATTCCCAGAATCCTCACATGCCCATCCAGCCCCTGGGCCCGTCCAACCCTGATATCCCTGTCCTGCCTTCCCACCTCCGCTGAGGTAATAGGGACAGCAGGATTAATCCCAGCATCCATCGAAATTTGGAGCAGCCTGGGTGGGAACGGGGCGATTTTCAGTTTGTTTTGTGCTGTTTCCAGGCTCGGCCCCGTTATTTGTCTCGCATTGCCTGGGTGTTGCCATAGTGACCTTTGATAAATCCGTGTTATGGATGCTGTGAAACATAAAGCCGTGGCAGGGAGGGGAAGCCCGTGGAATCGAGCAGGGGGGCTGGGACCTTCAAAGGCATTTGGGGCAGATTTAGTGCTCTCATCCGTTCTAATAAATGCTTCGCTCTTAATTAAAAACCGTGTGTCTGCGAGCCTGGAAATTCATTCCACTCCGGAGGAGTTTCTATGGGAAAATTCATATTGTCCAAAGCACTTGGCTGGATTTGATCAGTCTCTATAATTCATATTTATTTCATGGGGGTAAAATTCTACCTTTGCCTCACCTTTACTGTTTCTTGTAAACATTTCTTAAATCAGGAGAGAAAATGAGAGGTTCAGGTCGTTCCTCATCTCGAAAGGCAAGGGCTTCGCTTTTTTACGGGTGGCCACCTAAAAATTGGAAGTTCAGTCCAAGCTGGGGAGAAATTAATATTGGGAGAAGGGTTTTCACAAGCTCCTCAGGGAATGGTCACATTTCCAAGGCTGCCAGAATTCCAGGAGCATTTGGACCCACTCCCTTAGGAGGCTCAGGGGGTAGTTGTTGGGGTGCAGGGTCAGGAGCGGGATTGATGATCCCTGTGTGTCTCTTACAAATCAGGATATTCTGAATCCACGATGCCATGAACCACGAGTAGATTTAGTACTTTGAGAGAGCTTATTCTACTCTGAGCCTTAGACATTCAACCCAGGATATGACTCAACGTTTAAATTTTAAAACTAGGTTATTTTAAACTGAGTGCCTCTATAGCTGTTGTTTCCATGAGGAATGAACTCCCCGTTTTATCCCTAAAAATTTGGGACATCCAGCATTTCACAGCGTGACAAAGGCAGCACCCAAGTGCAGCTCTTGAGAAATCTCTGGGCCTCTGTTCCAAAGAATTAAAAGCCTGTGTTCATTCTGCTCAATCCTTTAAGAAAGTCACTGAAGCAACTTTCTGATGAGCTTCTTTTATTCCTCCTGGGAGCACAGTTTATCCCAGCAATCATAAATCACCACCCAAAAATGGGGTGAATGCTCCACATGTCCTCACAGAGCTGCCAGCCAGAGCCGTGCTGATTAACTCAGCTCGAGTGCTGAGGGGAGAATTAATCTCCCTTAACTGCAGCCATTTCCAGAGTAAGCCCCTGCTTTAAGCCAGGTTTCCTGCTTTTATCAGGGAAAGGTCACTCCAGAGGGCACTCATCCCGTCTATTTTGGGCAATTAGCTAAGGAGGGATGAATCCCACTGAGGGGTCTGTGGCAGCAGAGTAAATTTTGGGTGATGATCTCCCTCCCAAAGACCAGCAGCAGTGTCATGTTCTCCTCATTATTTATATTATCAGGGAGGGCTCTCCAGCTTTGCTGTCCTCTGCCTGGCGCTGCTTCCTCATCTGGTGGTGGATTCAGCTGGGACCAGTTCCCAGTGTTGTGTTTCGGGTTTGTTTGCTTGTTTTTTTTTAAATTATAGAATCACAGAATGATTCGGGACTTTTAAATATCACCAAGTCCAACCCTTCTGCCACAGACAGGGACATTTTTTGCTAGACTAAGTGGTTCAAATCC
Organism: Bombycilla garrulus; assembly: GCA_013400315.1. Taxonomy (NCBI): domain Eukaryota; kingdom Metazoa; phylum Chordata; class Aves; order Passeriformes; family Bombycillidae; genus Bombycilla; species Bombycilla garrulus. The sequence goes on along the minus strand of VXBU01015729.1, from coordinate 640,748 downwards.
TGATCTTAAACACTTCCGGTGGTGGAGCATCCACAACTTTTCTGGACAAGCTATTCCAGTGCCTCACTATGCTCATCGTAAAAAGAATTTTTCTTTTCAATGTCTAATTAAACCCAACCTCTCCCAGTTTATAACTTCTGACCCTTGTCCAGTCAATACAGACCTTGAAAAAAAGTCTTAGGATTATGGAATGGTCCTGTTAGGGCAATTCCTTACTGGATGCCGGAAAAGCAGGAGCAGCCCATGCGCCTCAGATGCACAAAATCTTCCCCTGTAAATTACTTGTTCTCTGTTGTAAATAAGGTTTATGACAGAGGACGAGTCATAAACCAAGGACAAGTCATGTACCCCCAGTTCCATGCTGGTGGCAAAGCAGGGAACTGAGGATGGGATGGAAATGAATCCAAGAGTGGCTGGAAGAGTTCAGAGGAAGCCTGGAAATCACACACTGCAATGGGAAACTAAGAAAATTCCAAAAAATCCGGATTAGGATGGGTCTGGGTCACCGGCTCTCAGGGCTTCCACAGGGCAAAATTTCCTCATGATGGAGAGGTTTTTAGACTTTGAAAAGTGTCGTTTGGCTTGAGAAGAGAAGCTCCAGGGAGAACTTAGAGCACCTTCCAGCACCTAAAGGAGCTCCAAGAGAGCTGGAGAGGGATTTGGGACAAGGGATGGAGGGACGGAAAAAGGGGAATGGCTTTAAAATGAGAGAGAGGAGATTTAGAATTGCATATTGGGAAGGAATTGCTCCCTGTGAAGGTGGAGAGGCCCTGGCACAGGTTCCCAGAGAAGCTGTGGCTGCCCCTGGATCCCTGGAAATGCCCAAGGCCAGGTTGGACACTGGGGCTTGGAGCAGCCTGGGATGGTGGAAGGTGTTACAAGATGAATTTTAAGGTCCCTTCCAACCCAAACCATTCTATTATCCTACAACCTAATCCTGCCGGGCTGGAAAAAACAACAACAACAAATCCCCCAACCCCCTCCAAAATCCCAAGTTCTGTGTAGCAAAGGTAACGAGAAATGGAGGCGACCAGCAAGGGAAACAATGGATTTCCCAATGGAAGAAGGGTTTCAGTAGATCCCAAACTCTATGGATGAATCTCCAAGTGAAGCAGCAGACAAGAGTGAAGTGCAGCGAAGCCTGTCTCTCTTTGTGCCAACAGAGGGGATTGAATTGGGGGGCGGGTGTTTGGTTTTATTTTTGGGGTTTTTTTATTTTTTTTTTTCTTTCCAACGTGTCCCACCAGGAGTGAGAAGCAAACCCTGGCTCTAGTCACCAGCAGGACACTAGGTGGCCCACAAGCCCCACACAGCCCGTCCCACACACTCCCACTCCCAGGGAGCCGTGGGGGGACCCTGCGGAAGGGCTGGAGCACACACCAGTGGGAGCTCTGCGTGGTACTGCCAGGGATATTGCCTGTTACACGATTTGTACATATTTAGGCTTAGCCACCCTAAGCTGATTGCAGGTACTTAAAATTGCTTTTGTGCCATGAACACTTAACGCTAAACCTCTTTTAATTTGCACCGTGCTACTCAGAGAGATCATATCATTCTTCTGCTCCACGCAAATTCTCAATCTGGCAATCCTAGCCCGCTAGGGTATTTTTTTTAATAATAATTAAAAAAAAGAATTTAATAAGGATTTGAGTTTCTTTATTGAGCTTTTATTGTCCAGTCTTGTAATTGAATCACTCTGCTGTGACAGAGAGACTGAGGCTGTTATTAGCAAATTCTATAAACAATGGGCTTGATCCCTTTATGAAAAAGCATTGTAGGGGAATAGTTAATCTGGGCTCAAAAAAAAAAAAATGAAGCTCTGGGAGGGGAAGGAGGGGGAAATACAATTGCAGATTCCAAATATTTAAAACTGTTTCTGCACTTTCCCATTCCAGTCCCCTCCTCCCTCCACTTCCCTTCTCCCACCACCTGGCTGCTCAAATCCCTTTTTGTTCTTTGTGCCCTGAGTCTCTGAGGCAGAACTTGTTTGCAACATGATCACCAGGGAGGAAATTTTGTCTCCAGAGCAAAGCCTCATCTCTGGGAGGGCCGCGTTGGTGCTCCTGTTCTGGGCAGCTCTGGATTTTTGATGGCAAACGAGCACAAATGCAAAGCTGGGACTCCAAGCAGATCCCAGGAAGAGGGAAGTTCTGTTCCTCAGCCACTGAATTTGGACATCTCCATTGAAATCAGCCATTCTGGTCCCTCTTGGTAGCCAGTAGAGTTCTAGTCAAAAATATTGGTGCACTTCATCCCATTGCAAAGCAGAAAATTGGACAAATCTACGGATATTCCCTAATCATGCTGTGCTTGAGCATAATATCCATGGGCTATAAAAGATCCAAGGAGCTGCTCTTTAGTCAGTGTGTTAGTGGTAGATAGGCTTGAAATGAGCATGGAATTTCTGCTGGCATCCAGTTTTTTGACTGGAACCTTGTCTCCTCAAGTGTCTCTTTATTTGTGTAAAAAATAAAAGAGGATTTCTGTTGGGACAACAGCTCCGTGCTCTGATATTCCAGGGCATATTCAAGATACACAGGGAGTCAGGCTGATCCCTGGCTGTAAAGCTGATTTTGCAGCACTGGAAAAAGTCGCTATTTCATTGTCTGAGTCCTCTGCTCAGTTCATAACTTCTCCAGGGCAAAGTCTGCCCCTTACTTTGCTTTTCCACAGGTCACTCCAGGTCCTGGGTCTTGTCTGTGGTCACGTAGCTCCACCGTTGAACAGCAGACATTAACGATAATAAATAATTGTTCAGGTCTGTGGTGATAATGAGGTTGAAGAAATGTTGATCAATGTGTTATCATGAGAGTTCTAAATGCGAACTTTAACCCAGAGCCTGCAGAAATCAGTGGAGCTTTCCGTGACATTTAGACCAACTTCCAATGCCCTTGTTTAACCAAAACAAAATTTATTTTTTTTTCTCTTTTGAGGCATCAAAGGTAAGGCTGAATATTAATTTATGGAAGAAAGGAGATGATTGTGTGAATAATAAGCGTGAAAATAAAAAGAGGCAGAAATAGGAAGATCTCGATGATGCTGGAAGACAAGCAGGTTCATTTTTGTATTAAATAGGAAGACTGCCTTTGAGCAAGGCATGGAAGCTGGAACATCATCAAATTTGGGAAAGATAGAGGATTGGGTGAGGGTTAAGAAACTGGGAACAAAATGACAGCTGGTAAAAAGGATTAATTCTAGAGACAGCGGTGGAAAATCAGATTTGAGGTTTTTTTATGGAGAGTGAATTATATTCCTATTTTATCTTGGTGCATCTCTTATGATGTATCAAATATGAAGGCAAAAGTGTCAAGGGGTATAAAAAAAGTCTCTGGTAGCTGTGACAGAAGCAAGGGGAAGAAAAGAAAGTGATTTCTATCAAATACTGACAAACCAAATATCTGGGCTTCAACAATTTTAGCTTTATTTGAGTCAGATTTCCACTGCAGAAGTGGGATTGGTGGAGGACATGCAGCTACTCAGAGATGCAGCACGAGGATGGACAGCCACAAGTTGTACAAAGGGAAATTACAGCCGAATTAATGAAAAATATCCTCAAAACTCAGCTGGATAAGGGCACAATCTGTGTATAGAGAGCTGGGAAAGTGAAGGGGGAAAATTCAATAAGAGCGGGAAGCAAATCTGTGAATGCAGCCCTAAAACAAAAATGAGAGGAAAACTTAACTGATGAAAGACTTTTTTTGCTCAGAATTCTACTTGTATGTCAGTGAGCTACTAACACCTGGATGGAGAGAAAACTTGGCATTTCCCACTAGGAGAAACCACCTGGTTTGTGAGCTCCATCCAAATTTTGGACCCTAATGCATAGGCTTGGACAATATATAAATCTGAACACACGTGCCAGGCATTTTTCCTGTCTAAAGTATAGAAAAAAAAAAATTAAGCCAATTATTTTACTGTGATGAAATTGAGAAGTTGGTCTAGGGGTTTCTATGGTCACAGACCTGTTTATAGGTTTGGTGTTCCCCCAGCAGTTAAAGGGGAGCCTGGTGACCAATAGGAAAGCAAGAGCTCATTCTCCACATTCCATTAGCTTCAGAATTCCGCATTAAATGATGGCTTTAGTGCCATGTGGTGAAGCCTGATATGAAGAAGAACAGGGGAAAAATTAATATACACACACTCATGCACTTGTACTCATATTTACGTGTGAAATGTCTGTGTATCCACATATATTTTGCACAACTAACCTGCCTGGTTTCCTTTAGGAAATAGCAAATGTTGATGAAGTGAAGCAAAAATTTTGAAACCTTTGAGCTGTTAAGGTTTGCTTCAGTCTGGATTTGGGGTTGGGATTTTTGTTTTAAATTGAACTCCGTGGACGGCCTTGCTGCAATTCTAATTTTCTGGAGTCAGCCTGGAAACCACAAAGTGGAATTCTTTCCAGGCACTGTGACTTCCAACACGTAACCTAAATAACAATGCTGTTTTTACCTAATGGTCTAAACATCTTAAGTATTAAATGAGGGATAAATTTGCCATGAGGTCAAGAGTCAAAAACTCTGAAATAAAAAGAGCGTTGAGAACGTGCATGTGAAAGACGGCGGTAATACGATTTCCATACATTAATTTTCTTTTCAGATTACAATTCCACCAGCAAAAATTCCCTGGATTTATATTATGGCCATTCCAGGTTTATCTTAAACCACAAACTAGAAAGGTTCTGGTGTTCTTGTGCTCTGCCTTCACCTGGTTCTTCTGACTGAGCATGAAAAGCCAAATTGAACTTTCTTAGGCAGAATAGGCCAGGCAAAAATTGTCTCCTCAGTATCAATAACCCAAAAGTGTGAGGGAGTTTTTTAAAAAATTCCTCAATGAGCTTTCACGCATTGTAAACGATGTACTTTGCCCCAGAAAATGAGTGAGAAAAAATAGATTTTTTTTTTTTTTTTTGTTATAAGGAGGGTAGAAACCTGCAAAGCTTTGGGTGAAATAAAGAATGCCTAAAATTAAATACAGATCTTGGAATACTTTGCTTTGGTGAGAATATGGATATTGACACCTGCATGGCTCAAATTAAAAGGTGGCATTGCCTGGTTCATTAACACTTATGATATAAGTGGATTACTGCTCCCAGGGGTGAATTCTATTTTTCCTGTGAATTCTTCTCACACTAAAACTTTCTACTAAGGAAGCACATCCTACAAACCTGTGTAAAATTAACTCCGGGGCAGTGTTTTTGGGGAGGTTTCAGACTTACACTCTGTCCACGGTTTTAATCTAGAGGTGATGGGAAAACCACAGCTTTGAACGATCCTTGTTCCATTTTCTAGCACTGACTTTTCTCCATCCTTGAGCTATTTCACGTTGACTCTGAAGCCATTGCTGGATCTCAACATACCTTGACTGGAAATCTCTAATACTGGGGGGTGTGATGATTATCCAGAGTGATCCTGGCTGGAATATCTCCATGCTTCCCCGGTTTGAGCGATTCCAGGTTGATCAGATTAGGTTTGGCACACAAAGGTGGGGACAGGCTGAGTCAGAATTTGGCTGGAAGGTGAAACTTTTCCCTACCAGACCCAACCACTGCCGCTCCAGGAAGTGCTGCGGGTAATTCCAGAGGTGTTTTGCTTTTTCCAGTGCCTTTGTTTTTCCCCTCAAGTTCCCTGCTCTGGCCTGGACACATCAGTGCTGAGGTCTCACACAGCTGGGAAGTCACTCAGGGTTGAACAACCCTGAAGCCCAGGCAGTGTGGTGGGAAGCAGGAATGAAGGATGGTTTCCAAAGGAGGTCAAAGGACCACAATCACGCTCTCATCAGTTTTTCCACAGGACCAGCACTGACGATTCCTCTGCCTTCTCCTGCAATGCCTCAGCTGATCAAAGGAGGGGATATAGGAAGCAGAGTATTTATTGGAATAAAGGATTTATTGGAATAAAGGATTTGTCTCAGAGAAGCACATTTTCAATTCATAATTCCATATGGATATTTTTGAAGCTGTTCCCTTCTTGTGCTCCTTAGTGAAGATTCCAACGAACTCTTGCTGAGGTCTGACCAACTCTTCAATGAGGGCGCTCAAACAGTTCCACTGGCATTGGGAAGTTCATTCCCAGTACCAATCCAAGAGTGGAAGTGAGGAAAAATGAGAAAAAATTGTTTAGAGGGAAAAAGGTTGAAATTTTTTGCCAAAGATGCCAAAAGAGTTGTATCTCCTTGGCAGGGAAGACAAGCCAGTGTTTTCTGTTTTTAGAATCTGACATATTCTGACAGAAATGTTTCTGCTTCAAAACACAAAGGATTTCCTGTGATCCAAGAAAATGAAATTTTGCCTCATGTGTTTTACATAAAATAATGAAACAAAAAAAATTATCCTGCTTGGGCACCTCCTACAATATTCTGAAGTCATTGTTGCTACATCTTTAATTTCTTTTAGAAGAAAAAGGCATTTTTTTCAGAGGAAACAAGCTGTAGAAATATTTTCAAGAAGAAATTGGTGGTGAAAGCTCAGTGAAGAAGAACCATGGAGATAAGAACCATGGGAGCCGCAGTGGTGGGAATTCGCTGATTGAGAGGAAATCTCAAGAATTAAGTAGGAAACATGAAGCTTCCATGGTTTGAAACAAAAAAAACCCATAATTTTGGACAAGTTTTGCCTGCAATCCCAGGTGTTGTCCTTGGTACACAAAACGTTTCTTATCTTTTCATGGAATCATTGTTTGATATAGGAATTTTCTCTTTAAAGATGGAAATGATGGAGAACAAAGAAGAACCTGGTGAAAGTATCTGCCGAAGAGCACAAGGACTGGGAGAGGAAATGGAAAAATTCCTGAAGTGGTGTGAGAAGAAAATTAAGCCACAGGGGGAACTTTAATTAATCAAATGGGTTTTGGATAGCAACTGTAGCCAAACATATCCCAAATCTCTTCTGTGATAAAGAAAGGATCAGGCAGAAAAGGCCGGAATTTGAAAGCTGTGGGTGTTTTCTGCCTGATCAATAAACCTGGCATGGCTGATAAAAATCTCCATGTTCAAGTGAGGAGAAAAGATGTCACCTCTCTAAGGTTCACATATCTCAGGGAGATAATTTAAGTGGAAGAAGTCTGGGATGAAAATCTGGGATCTGACCAACCAGAGAAGAAGATTTGGCATTTTTCAATAATTTTCATAGGGAAGCAATGACAGGATATCAGCTCCAAAGACATTGGAAGAAAACTCTTTTATTCCTGTTAAGAGCATTTCACCAGTGCCATGGGATTTTTGTCAACCCAATGTGTGGTCTGGTCACACAGAATTCCTGAAAAATCACTGGAGACAAGCACATCTCCAAAGGATGATTCTTTTTAGTTATATTAGATACCTACTGGAATTTGGGAAGAATCATCTTCCAGAGGTATTTATTTCTCATGGGCTATCCAAAAAACTTGGCATGGGTTTTTTCCATTTTTTTGATGGACCAGCTTTCAAAAAAAGCAGTGTAGAAGAAACAGCTATTGCATGTTGCTGAATAAAGTTGCTAAAATAATTTATTTGCAACTTCAATAACAAAAGTTAAGAAATTAACTCACTTGCCTTTCCTCAAAACCCAACTTTATTTTCCTAAGAAACATGAAATAAAGTAGATTTTTTTTTATCAACTGATTGAGTCTACCAGCACATCTTCAGCCAAAATATTTCATAATCTAGTTTTAAGAAGTTGCAATCGTTGTTTGCTAAAAAAAAAAATAAAATGTATTTTGAAACAAATCTTCTCTGACAGACACATTTAGGCCCAAAACACACCAAATTATAGGAAAAACCCATCATGAATGTCTTGGAAGTTTTGGCAGCTCAACTGACCGGAATTTTAGTGGCTGTAGGAGTGCCTGGTTGGGCATCTCCAGGCTGTGCTAATCCTGGAGGCCAGAGAACAGCCACACTTTCCATATTCAGGTGACAACATCCACCAGTCATGAAAAACACATTTGTGAGTTGAGGATTGAAGAGGAGAACATCTGATCTTTCCCTGAACCCCATGGTTCTTGTTGAATGAAGGAGCTGAAGGAGCAGAAGGAAAAGTTTGGAGACCAGAAAGGTCTGTGTTGGTTCTGTCGGATGTTCTGGGGAACAGAGGGGAGGAGCCCACATCACTCACCAGGAGTGGAGCGAGGCCCAGGTCCCTTCTCCAGTGGAATGAAGAACTCTGGGAGCTGTGTTATTTGAGGCAGGGAAAAGGAATGGCAGAGGTGGTGTCAAATCACTCAGGGAGAGTGGAAACTCCAGCAGCACCACGGAAAAATCTAATCTGGGATATCAGAGAAGGCAATTTTTCATCCTTGACTCCCCTTTGCATCGTCACAATGAAGCCAGGGTATAATTCCATGAATGGCTGGAGCTCCCTGAGTGTCTGGGGATCCCAGCTCGTCAGAACAGTGTGGGTTTAATCTGAATGGCACCAAGAGCCACGACCTTTGAATTTGACTTGGCAGAGCCAGGAAGGGCTATCAGTGTTCTGGGCAATCAGCTTGAATTCAATTGCAGCTCTAATCTAAAAAACCCGTGCCCGACCCGTTTTATTGCACTGAGCTCACCACCAGGCCGGGGCTCTGCGGGAAAATGCGTTGGAGCTCTCACGTAGCCCAAGGAGACATCTGGTTCAGCAGATTTCCTTCGTCATCTTCGGGATGAATTCCATCATAAAGAGCCTGGGAAGAAATTAGATTGGAATTAAGATGGATTCTCACCTAACCCGATCCATCGAAGTGCTGGATGTCTGTTCAAAACCAACCATCTGCAAGTCTCCAGACAATGGAAAGAATGGAATGTCCAGAGGAAGGTTCTTCCCATATATTTTTGGTTCAGATTAATACTTTTTTAGCTTTTTCCACTGAATATATGTGATGCAGAGAGCTCTGTTGACTAAACATTTAAATTTTATATTGCCGTAGTTAGGTGAGATAATAAATCTATTTTAGGGCAATGCAAACCTCTTTTTCTGAAACACTGAAAGTGTTTTTGGTCACGTTTTCAGGTGTTCCTGATCAAAAGCACTTTATATATAATTAAGATGAATAATCTTAATGAAGATAAATAATCTTATGTAATTGCAAGGGAATGGAGACTTCAGGTAAAATTCCACGTGTCACAACACAAACATTTAATGTATCCATGGTGATGACACTGCTGAGCAGAACTTACCAAATGCTTCTGCTGCTGTGGGAAGGACGGACAGATTCAGTCTTTCTGCAGCTTCATGTGACTATGGAATCACGTTTCTGGACGCTGGATGCAATTAAATTCATCAGCTGTAAAGATCTCAGTCCCCGTAACCACACGCTGACACATTTTCAACCGTCAGGTTTTACCGAGCCTTTTCCCAAGAAATGACTAATTTTGAAAACGTTTTCGTTTTTGCCCTAAGGTACCAATGTTTTCCATTTATTCTTGTTCACAGGGACTGGATGCAAACTCCTGTGCTCATTTTATCACTGATTACTGCGCAGACCTGGAGGGAAAATCTGATCTCAATATGAGGGAAAGATTCTTTACTCTGAGGCTGACAGAACACTGGGACAGGCTGGAACAGAGACTTTGTGGAGTCTCCTCTGGAGAGTTAAAATACAACTGGACACGATCCTGTGGAACCTACTCCAGGTGAATTTGCTTTAGGATGAGGATTGGCCTAGGTGTTCTCCAAAGGTCCCTTCCAAACCCAACCAGGCTGGGATTGGGATTCTGGGGAAACAGCTTTAGTTTCTCTGACATTCCTGAGATTCAGTCAACAAAGTTGAAAGATACACTCTAGAATATATCAAAATTTTGGACATACTCAAGATGAACTCATGTTCTCTGTAAAAATTAGGTTTGTGGGTTTGTTTACTCACTAACAAACAGTTCCCTCCAATTTCATCCCAAATTTCTGTGATATAAGATAATGTTCAACAAGCCTTTGGCTCTCAGACACAGATCATACATGAATGAGGTGCGCCCTGATCTCAGGTAAATGTGAGCATCATCCAAACACACATTCAGTCGTGCTCCGAGTCAGTGGGGGCTGCTCAGATCATGACTTGTGAGGTGAAGGGGATGTATTGGAACAGGTTCCCAGAGAAGCTGTGGCTTCCCCTGGATCCCTGGCAGTGCCCAAGGCCAGGCTGGACAAGGCTTGGAGCAGCCTGGGACAGTGGAAAATGTCCCATGGCAGGGGTAGAACTGGATGATCTTTAAGGTCCCTTCCAAACCAAACCATTCCTGATTCCATTACTTGCTGCTGGGTAATGATAATAAGTGAAGGATTTATCACCTCATTATCGTCTCAAGTTACCTCAGGTAAAATATGAGACAAAATATTTTCTTCATCCCGAATGAAATGGAGATTTTGGGCTGAATTCCTTTGTACAAAGGTGGGAGTTTACTGCTCTCTGGAAAAACTTCCAGTCTATGGATTTAACTCTCTTTCAAAGCCCCTTTCAAAACTTCTAAGGAATAAATATTTGAAGGCACTTTACAGTATTTGCCAGCCTTGTGTGCCTTTCCCTTCCCACATGACACTCAGCACGTGTGTGGGGGCAACTGGGTGGATCCTCTGAGGCAGGAATTGTCTTGCAGACCAACATCTCCACATTTATTTGTGTGTCCAACGTGGATCTGGGAGTCTAAGCTGCCATCAAAGACAGAGCTTGGCTGGAGCAGGAGATCTGCTCCAAGATCCCCCTTTCACCAGCATCCATCTCCATCATCCATGTTCCCAGACTGGGATTGGCTCCTCTTCCTCTTTTATCTTGCCAAATCCGTAGAAAATTCACCTACAACCTGTAACAGGCAATTTTTCTCCCTATTGAGGAGACCGCTGCAGACCTGTCAGCCTAAGGACACACTTCCCATGTCTGTCTGTCCTTCCCACATCTCCCAAGCACCCATTCCCAGCATTGTCTCCTAATTGTGTGCAGATTTCTGACCAATAGCCCCCCTCTCTTCCACTCCTCTTCCTCAGCTCATAATTGATCAGACACTGAACAGCTGCTGGCTATTTTCTCTTCCCAAGAAACACACAGTAATTGTGTGTATGGGCTCCAAATCCCTAAACATTTGGAAAGGAGAAGGACTTGAACAGGAGCCAGTTCTTTTTTCGGTGCTGGTACCAGCAGCAGTGGCAGGCATTTAGATCAGATCAGGCAGGGTAGTGAGGGCGGGGTGTGTTGGGGTTGTCAGATTTGCTGAGATTCACTTGGAGAGGGAAGGAAAAGAAGGGGAAAAAATGCTACATGGAGAAAAAACTGAAACCAGCAATCAACAAACCAAGGCAGCTCATGCAGCTGGAGCCTGTCCCAGCTCCAGAGCACGGAGATTACTCTGTAAACCGAAGGGCACTGTTGATATCCATGCTCACCCACATTTCCCAAGGTGTGGTTGCTCCATGCCAATCTCAATCCCGGTTTAACCTAGGGGTGATCCACTGGGAGCATTGCCATCTTCAGGCCCTGCTCTATTCCCTTTGGAGAGGAAGAGGCTTCAGCAGAGGCAGCTCTCACCTGTGTTGGAGATGTTTCTCCTGCTTTTTTTGCTGTGTGGGAAGTGAAAGCCAACACACCCCTCGTTGGGACGTCCCAGCTTTGGGACAGGAGTTGAAGGGAGGCATTCAAGCGATGCATGTGTGACAAAGCAAATTGAGAATGTCAGAAGCAGAGTAATCAAGCCAAAAGCTGCACCTCAGAAATATCCCTGAGTTGTTTTATAAGAGTTTGGATTCACACGTGTAAAGCCACCGCTTCACTTGGCTGCTTTCCCAATATTGGCATTGAAATCTCTGGAAGAATCAGAGCTGCAACAGCAGTAGGATATTCCTCCACCCCTGCCAGGAGCAGGGACACCTTCCGCCATCCTAGGCTGCTCCAGACCCCATCCAGCCTGGCCTTGGACACTGCCAGGGATCCAGGAGCAGCCACAGCTTCTCTGGGCACCCTGTGCCAGGGCCTCACCACCCTCACAGGGAAGAATGCCTAATATTTAATCTAAACCTACTCTCCTTCAGTTTAAGGTCCTTCCCCCTCATCTTGTCACTCCATCCCTTGTCCCCAGTCCCTCCCCAGCTCTCCTGGAGCCTCTTTAGGCCCTGGAAGGAGCTCTGAGCTCTCCCTGGAGCCTTCTCTTCTCCAGGTGAACATTCCCAACTTTCCCAGCCCGGCTGCAGAGCAGAGGGGCTCCAGCTCTCAGACCATTCCAAAAAGTCAACACTTTTCTTGTGTCATCTTCATTTGATCTGAAATGTAAGGGTGAGCCACAATAAGACCAATATCTCTTATTTCACACTCTTTACAGAGATGGGTAAAGCAGGGGAGGCTTTGATTTGATTTTCTGGGGTCGTGTAGAATCCTGGAGTTGACCAAAAATGCCACCCTTGAAACACCTCACGTGACAAGAAGTGGCACAGCAATGAGAGGTGCCTTTGGGGGCTCTGTAAGTTTTCCCCTTCCTGAAGTGGTGAGGACTAAAACTGGGTCCCGACTGCCCTGAGCCTTCCCTCTCCTGAGAGCCCCTGCATGAAACACCCCACAGACTCTATGTCCTCAGTCTGTTCTATCTCTTGTGGGAGAACCTATTTTTTTTCCCCGAAAGGACCATAATCATTATTGAACTTTGATTTTTGGAAAGAAATATTCAGCTCTTTCACCAAAAAAAAAAAAAAAAAAATTGATCTTCCACTATCAAAACCTTTCCCTGTAATTCTGTCATCTTTGTAAAATTTGAACTCCTAGGGAAAAAACCACGGTGCCTGATGTGAAAATTGACACCTGAGCTGCTGTCATTTCAGTTCAAAAAAAGACAAAACAATATTGTAATTCCAGGAATAGCTGCTAAAATCTTATAATTTTTTTTTTTTTTTTTTTTTTTTTTTTTGCGTGGGCCCGGTAACCTTACACTGGACGTTTGCGGCTACTTCCTAGAGAAAGAGGAGAAAGCAAAGAAAATTCCTCTTGGACAAACGGCGCATGTAATACGACAATTGGCTCCATTCCTAAGAGGTTCTCCATGCCAGCCATACAAAGAGAGAAACCTTAGAAGGGAGATGTGATTTCTGCCTTGGACTGAGCTTGCAGCATACTTAGACCTGGCTCAGGTGTAGCTGCCTGCCCAGGTAGAGCACGGGAGTCCTGGAATCTCATAACTGGAGAAGGGGATTAAGAAATCATCTCTGCTGGGAATACAAATGGTGTCCACATGGCTGCTTAGCTTTCCTCAGCCTCCACAAAGTGCCCTCAGCCCCACAGCCGTGACCACACAGGGGGTTTCTCTGTCACCTGGGGGCCAGTGTCACAGTTCGGGTCCTTGGGGGAGTTTAAACCCCCTTTGACACTGGTGCTGAGGGCTCCTCATCACTCCTGATGGGCTGAAAAGCGGCCAAGCCACAAGTCCTGAGCAGAAATCTTTCCTTGCAATGCCGAGTTCGTGTGAAATGAAGGTTGACAGATACGCCCTGGCATTTGATTTTGGACAGAATTGTAATGTTGCAAAGGCTGCGTTCCCTCCCCCAGTCCTGGGTGTCTGAATAAATGAGCAAAATGAGGAAAAATGCTTAAAAAAGCACATTTTTACACCAGAGAGACACATCTCCCACTAAAGCACTGCAACCTAATTTCTGCCTGCACGTGTGGGCTGGATCTTGAAAATACTTACATATTTAGCATATTTAATCTCTTCATTTCATTGAGCAGGCTCATCAACAGTTTGTTAAGGAGTTATAAGAATTAAGGGAAATTAAAAGTTAAGGCAAAGCAATCGGTGGATCTGCGCATTCACTCTGCAGAAGGTTCATGATTTTCCCGTGTGTGTGTGGTGAAGGATTCCTGCACTTGACATGAGGCATATAAAGGCATGTTTGCAAATCCAGCCCAAATGATCACTGGGAATTAGGAGTGAGAGATTATGGGAAAGGCAGCAGGAATTTTGGGAAGTCAAATCCAGATTAGTGTGGCTGGAAAGACCCGTCACCTTGGGCTGTGGCAGTAAACAAGAAGAAGCTCCGATAAAGACCTTGGAAAGAATTTTGAGCCCTTCTAAACTGAAAGGCCAAAATGCAGCTGGAGAATGAGGCTGGAAAATCTTGATTATCCTCCTCTGGGAATAAACCCCACCCAGAGGGAAGCAGGATGGAAAACACCAGATGTGGCTGATGTGAGAGGAATCCAGATTAGGTAAAGCTCTGCTGCGACTGGCGCGGAATTTGGTCCAATGGAAAGGACAAGGTTGTTCACATCAGCTCTTCCCTTTAATTCTGGAGCTCTGGAAACCTTTCATGGAGCATGGGAGAGATGAAATGGAAGGAGAAATTGCTTCATTCTTAGCACAAGGAGAAATTTATCTCATGTCACCTTAGAATGCTGTCATTTGTGCCTTCAGCTCCCTTTACATTCCCTTTATCCCCACCAGGATTTTTCTTGAGGATGGATCCTTGGATCTATTGCAGGATTCTGCTAAAAGATGAGATTAATTCTGTGCTAGAGGCCTTTGGTGAAAGTGGCTTCAAAGAGAGCCTGAAATGAAGATCTCAGGCCCTGGAACTATAGGATATCCTGGGTTGGAAGGGACCCACCAGGATCATCAGGTCAGATAAATCCCACTTGTTTTTCAAGATGTAAAAGATCAGGCTGCTTGATTTTGAGGATCAAGTTGGAGTTTTTTTGAGGTTGATTTTTTTATGTTCTGTCTCGGGCTACAAAGACTCTTCCTGTGCTTTTGCCACCACATTTGAATTCTCTGGTCTCTAATCAAGGTTGAAATCAAACTGCAGCCTTTGCCTCAGTGGAGAAACCAACAGGAAAATTCCCTCCTCTACCGAGCTGATGGGTTTAATCTGGTTTATAGGTACTCAATATCATCATGTTTTGTACCTCTCAATTCATCTTGGGTGTTATTGACCTTTTAATTCAAACCAAGAGGAAAGAGATGATTGTTTATTTGCATTTCTGACATCCAGGATTACAATTCCATTGTCCAGAAACAGACTGAAAGTAGATCTGACTCTTAAACTCCTCAGACCTTGTGTATAAACGGAGAGTTACAGCAGTGCTGCAATCAAAAATCCCATTAATTTTACCAATTCATCTGATTGTCGCAGATAAAGTGCTGTTTTACCATGATCCAACCCATTGTTATCTGATTTTTCCTACCTTTTCATTCCCTCCTCATTCCATTTATTTGACGTTTCATTCAACAAAACACAGACATGTTCCCTTCTGCTGCACCCCAAGCTTCTGTCCCAAAAAATCCAAAACGCAAATTTCAAAGTTAAACAAGGTTAAAAATAGGCTGAAAACCAGGCCAGTCCTGAAGGGCATCAGCACATGTTTACATGGCTACAATGATTTTCCTTTCCATCGAGGCCACAGTTTCCAGCTCTGGCTTGTCAGGAGTTTCTTTAGGATAATTATCCCATCTCCACAGCCACTGGCAGCTGGAGGCACTCTCACCCTCCCAAATTGCACATTAATTTGGAAGGGGAGAGGACGTCACAGGGAACCCGAGGCCAAGGGCAAATCCAAACACCTTGGATCCACCACTTCATCACGGAGCTGGCCAGAAACCTCCCTGGACTTGCCAAAGAGGGATGAGGCCATGGAATGAGCTTCCCACAGATGGATAACGTGGGAGGGAAAGCGCTTACGAAAGGACCAGTTTGAACCTTCCCCAAAACACTGCAGTGCCACCACAGCAGGTTGAGGAGAATTTGGGGAATATTTGGGCTACAGATGCCAGGAATTCACCATTCCTGGGGTACAGAAAGGAATTTTTTGGGGCTGTCCAAGCTGTGCCAGCGAGGGACTTGAGCTGATTCTTCTACATCCCATGGGATTGTGTTGACCCCAGTTTCTACATTAGAGGGGACATGACTCATTCTCTCTCTTTGGTCACTTCATTCTCCACTGCAGAAGAGTTTCCCACTGACAATTTCATGGACACTGGAACATTTCTGGAGGAAAAAATTAAAAATCTTCCATTTTAAACATTTAAGTGAAATAAAACAAGAAATTTGATCAGTGGTTCTTGTCTAAATGTCCTATAGAAAAAGACCAAAATCAGCTTTAAATCCTTTTTGAGAGGATTCAAATTTGTTCACCTGATAAATGGAAAGGAGAAATATTTTATTCTGAAAATATGGCATGGGGTTTTTTCCCTGAATTTTTTGTGCCCAGAGATCCTGAATATGAGTAGCCATAGAACTCTAAAAACATTGCTTGACACTCATAACCTGCACAGGGTTTTCCTGTAGAGCCCAACTGTGAATCTCCAAGAACGGGAAAGGAATATTTTAAATAAACTAACAACTAAAGGACGAGGATTGAGGTCACCTTGTTGGGAAAACTGACCTTCATCTTCTGGAATCCTTTTGAATTCCCAGCCATGAGCCATTTGGAGCCTTGATTTGTGACATGTAATTTGGTTTTCCCACCTGCAGAGCAATGAAACACTGGCTGCTCTACTCCACAGGATGCTCCCAAAGTGCTCCCAGTGCCTCTGGGAGTAAATGACAGGCATCATGTCCTTTTATTTCAGCTGGCCATGGGCAGCTTGCTCTAATGCTTGACAACCCTTTCCATGAAAACTTTTCAAATTTCCAATCTAAACCTCTCCTGGCACAACTTGAGGTCACTGCCTCTCATCCTGTCCCTGTTCCCTGGGAGCAGATCCTTCTCCCCCCGGCTGTCCCCTCCTGTCAGGGAGTTGTGCAGTGCCAGAAGGTCTCCCCTGAGCCTCCTTTTCTCCAGGCAGAATTCCTACAGCTCCCTCCTTGTGCTCCAGCCCCTTCCCCAGCTCCATTCCTTCCCTGGACACGCTTCTGCCCCTCAATGTCCTTCTTGTCATGAGAGGTCCCAAACCTATCCCAGGATTTGAGGTGTGGCCTCAGCAGCGCCCAGCACGGGGGAATGATCTGTCCGCTCGCCCTGTTAGCCGCACTCTTGCTGGTACAAGCCAATTATCCCTTCCCAGCACTTATCGGTGGATCCCTAAAGCCGAGGAGAGAAAGGAGGAGAAAGACCTTCAGTTCCCCTCCCTTTAAACATCGTTTCCTATGCATGCGAGTAACACGAACACTGCAATTACACGGCCAAGAAGGCTGAAGACAGAACAAGGAAGGGGGGGGAAAATAGGACGAAAGATTTACAGCTCTTCCAAAAAATGGAATTGAAGTATGTAAAAGAGGGAAGAGCCAGTTGCCAAAATGCTGGAGGTTTTCTTTTCCCTTCCACCGAGCATTGTGAGTGGTGTTTTGAAGGCGGTGTCGCGGGGGGAGAGCGGGGAAGCGTTGGAATCTCAGGGTTTTTATTTCACCATGAAACTTTAGCACGAGAAATTTTAATTGTGGATCCTTGTGGACAAGACCTTGAAATCCTACCCAGCCAAAGCTTTCTGGTCCCGGAGTGTTCTTGGAACTGGTCGTGGCTCCCAGTCGCTTGGGTGCTTTCTCCAAGTTTGTTCCCTCAGCGGGATGCGGGATGGGATTGGGGGTTAACTGTTTGTTAGGAGCCCTGGACGCCCCGTGGTCAGGGGCTGTTTCACTGCCTCTCCTGCAGGCAGAGCTTCTATCTGTGTTTGAGGATATCTCTGTGGGAGTTTGCTCTTTTCCCCGCCTTTGGAAAGCAGCAGGCCTTGAACGCTGTTGGCACCTAATCAAGAAACTCCGGAGGAGGAACGCGAGCGCGGCCGCTCCGAGTAATTGATTGTGGCTACTGGTTGACTGCAGCAGGATTTGTGATAGCGTGAAATCCTATATCTTGGAGGGCCTCAAAATTATCAGGGTATTTAATCACTGGCTGGGCATGTCTGGGCTGTATTTATGTGTATCACCATCAGAGGGTCACTTGGGCAAGGCGCTGAGATAATGGAAAGAGAACGGGCTTGGAAAATAAAGCAATAAATCCTCCTGCTGAGCTTTTAAATGTACAGAACTCCTTGGGAAGCACCAGTAGCCAACTAATGCACCACCCCGTGATTAATCTGCATTTTAGAGGGCCAATATTTTGGTTCAGGTAGAAGCTGGAGGTGCCTCTGTGACATTGACACAGACCAGATGAAAAGTTGGCTTAGTTGCACTGAAAGGTGGGTCAGGAATCCACAGGAGAAATCCACGTGAGCTCACGTTATTTGGAGATTTCTGTTTCCCAAGCCCAAATCTATTATAAAAACAGTCCCTCCTGCAGAATTGTCCTGGTTCCAGATCCCCCAGAAAACCTGCTGAAAGCTTTCAGAAGTCTGAAATCAAAAGGTGTTTTAGTAAAACATTTAGCAAAACCTTGTTTATGTTGTAAGGGTTTTTTTTAAAAACAATTCTTGAAGAAATACCAACATTTCCCAGGCCTCAATATAGATTATTTTTAATTCTTTTCTATATTTTCACACCATTCTTTTCTTTCTTTTTTTCTGGGGGTTTGTTTTTCTTTTTAATAAAGGCAGTGATTAATTTCACTTCTCCAAACTACTTTTGTCACGAAGTTTCAATAAATCCAAATTTCAGGAAGCAAAACACCTTGATAACTCCTTGGAGAGCGTTTTTAATAGCATTGCTAACATGGTTATAAAAGTTTTACAGAGATGAATTTTTCCTGCCATCCCTCATCCACCTTCCTCCTGCCAATAGTTACAAATATTAGTTGCAAAATCGTGCAGGGATAAAAACATCAGGGCCAAAGACAGAAAGCAGATGGCACATTTCATTATTTGCTAGTCCCATACAAATATTGGACATACAGGCTGGGATTCACATGCCCCATTTTTATATTCCCAGAAATCCAAGTTTGGGTGATTCACCTCCACTGATTGTAGAGGTTTAGAGAGAATAGGTCAGGCTTGGACGTGTAAAAGAAGGGGAAACCCAAACCTTGGGTGTTTTAGCATCCTCTGTTCCTCCATGCCCAACAACCAAAAAATTCAGCTTCACCTCTAGGGAACAACACCCCAAAAATTTAATTGTACCCCATATTCAGGTCCAGCCCATGCCCATGAAGAACTAAATGAAAAACTTACCCTTGACTGGGTCAGATGTTTTTAAACACCCACATTAAAAAAAAAAAATTAAAAGTATTAAAATCTATTTCCCAGTGTTTCCTACTTAAACATCTGCCTTGCTGCCCTAGGAGTTGCATCTTGGCTCCTCTTACGGCTGGAGTGTTGTTGTTCTTCTGAACAAATCCCTTGGAAGAACTTGCTCCTGACAGATAAACCAGTGGAATTTAGAAGCAGGGACTGCTGCATTTGAGAGACTGGCTGGAGGAGATGATCCTGATGTGCCAAAGGATAATTTTTGGCCGTGTCACCAGAAAAAGCAAGAGAATTGGCTTCAATTCCCATCCCAGTCCTGAGGATTTGGAGCTGCAGTCTGACACCAGGCCTGAAAAAAAAAAGGCCCAGGAACAAACTGATTCTTTGTCCCTTCATTTTTGGACATAGTTGAGCAAGGAAAAGAAGGAAGGGTTGCCTGGGGCAGGGAAAAAGAGGCAGAATCTTTAATGGAATGCTTAGAGAATTCACCTGAAAATCCAGAGCAAGGAAAGAGATGGAGACTCCTTGGCTTCCACAATAAACAGCTCGTCAGTGTCAGCTCATCGTGTTTGTTACAAACTGACAAAAAATTTGACTGATTTAGGACAGAGGATCATTCCAGTCTCCGTCAGCCAAAGCTGACACACCTGATTTCCCACATATTATCTGTCTTTCTATCTGTCTGCCTCCAGTGTGCTGAGTCATTCCTTTTTCACAGAAAGCAGCATTTTCTCCTTGAAACTTGCACTCCCTGCTGAAAAAAAAAAAAAAAAAATTTAAAAAGTCATGGAAAATGTAGCTGTAGTACTGGGAACTGCTGTGCCAGATTCCCACTTGGCCTGGATCTCTATACCTCTGCTGACCTCAATAATAATTTCACTTGAGGGCAAGCAAAGAACTTGGTGTTCAGTCCCAGAGTGACTGCAGCTGATCTGCTGAATAAATCAGAGCAGACCAACCAGTTGCTCCTTCAATTCCCAGTAGCCCGTGGCCAGTGGAGGCTCCCATGCATTGGCACAGCCGTTTAATTGGAATCTTGCATTATTACCGTTGGTGCCGTTATTTTTAAAGGGTTTGGCTTTTTTCCAGGGGTCTTTGCCAAGTTGCTCAATACCGTCACTGGCATCAAACCCAAGCTATTAAGTTTTTTCCCTGATGTGAGCATGAGCTACAAACGTGGATTATTTCAGGGAAAAAAAGTGAATACCCAGTCCCTTACAGGCTCTTGGTTTTCAGCAGGGACAGCTTGGAATTTATCCTATCACTGCAAAGTCCACCAGCCTTAATGATTTCTCAAATTTATGTCCCCAGATGTGTCCGTGACTTTGCCGAACAACACAAACGGGGTTTGCACGGTTTTGCCTTCTCTCAGTCCTGCAGGTACCCGAGAACCTTGCAGTTCTTCGTTAATTGAAGTTAACAGAAAGTTTATCCTTATTTTCCACAGCCGGGTGCCATTTTCCAAAGGGAGGGGAAATAGCAGAGCACCTTCAAGGCACTTCTTTCATGAAGGCACAGGAAAAGAGGTGGCATCACTCCCCAGCTTTTCCACGGTTTCTCTAATCCTTAGGATAGTGGCGCTGTGCAGACTGAGCTTGGAAACACTAATAAATATTCAGCTTGTCTGCTTTTTGCTGAATAATGGAATATTTCACGTTCAGTTGGAGTCAGGAGCGGATTTGGGGCAGAGAGGGAGGCAGAGGGGGTGTGGGATTGAATTGCTTTCCCTGCTGGGACTGGGGTTGAGTTTTGTGGGGTTTTTTGCTGTCACAGCTCTGAAAGACAGAGGAAGGAGAAATGAGGAGTGGGGCAATATGAGAGAAAGGCAAGAAATATTTCTGTGCTGATGCTGATTAGCTGACATGCAGAGGAAAGAGAGAGAGGAAGAGAGGGGAGCACGTTAACAAATCTCTATTTAAACCCCAACTTCCAAGTGAAAATGTGTTGGCTCCTTCTAAATCCCTACAGAGATTTGGAGACACCGAAGCCAGCAGACACCCTATGATCATCCACCCTGACCTTTCTTAACTCAGCCTCGAAACTTTACCCAGTGATTCCTGGAATGGAAGGAATTATCCCCTGCTATGTGCGTGCATTTCTAAGATGCAGCTTTAATAAACTGATGATGGGGATCAGATTCCCGGTGATGCCATGGGCTGGTTCCTGTGTTCCCCTGCAGGAATGTAACCAATGGCTTGTGGTTGAGTTAAAGCACATTTATCCCTCCTTCCTGCAGCTCCTCCAAACTCTGCTGCTGCTGCTGACAGAGCTGCCTGGTCCTTGCAGGCACGGGGAGATTCATATCCCCATGAATCACAGAATCTGCGCTCCAAAGATTTCCCAGCTCTTCCCCGAGCCGAGCGGGTCAAGGTTGACCAATTTTTCTCTTGTCAAAATTCGAGCTTCGGCCGCAGGAATTCTGTGCTGCAGATCCCCTGGGATGCTGTGCCTCGGATATATGTGAGGATTTGCATTCTGCAGTGTTTTAAAGCCCCAGGTAATTTTGTCTCATGATCCAAAGACAAAGGTGGATATCCTGAAAGAGGATCCAGGGATGAAGGTGGGTCAAAAGGCACAGCCTCACCCCATGTAGCAGTTTTACAGAAGATTTACTCCCTGTCCTATCCACTCCACTCCTTGTCTCCTGAAAAGTCAGTTTTGTAACGACAGCTCCGCTTTCCATGAAATGTCTTCTTCAGCTAGCCCAGAATTTCATCAAGCAGAAAATTAAAAATTTGGCCACTTAGCCAGGACTTCCCACCAGAGCAGCAGCTGCGGAATTCCCAGTTCTGGGACAAAAAAGCCCCAGCTCTGCTGCACTGGAAAAATGACGTTAACAGAGCCTGGATGATTTATGGATGCAAAGAATCATGAAAGGCTGAGTTGTGCAGGTAAAACTCTCAGCACAGGGAACACAAAATCGTGGTCATGCATCCTGCCCATCCTGGGCTCTCTGCACATGCACAGCCTGGAATTCCCGCTCTTATCCCTGTCTGGGGTTTTCCAGCTGAAATATGGGATCATTCCACTTTTGTCTCTCCTTATCTCAGCGTGTTAAGCTGTGGAACAGGGGGCTCAGCTCTCCTGAAGGTGTAAAACTGGAATTAGAAGGATAAGTTGGGGTTTTTTCACCTCCTGGTGAAAATCCCTGTCCTTTCTACTCACCAGATTCTCCCATTTTCTTTGCATAAAGACTCTTTTCCTGCCCTTTCTGCTGAAAACCACTTTGACTTTGAAAGTCACATTAACCATGGAATCTGGATGGGACTTTTCAATCTTAGCTGGTCACTCTTGGCTTTATTTTTATTCTGGGAAAAAAAACCCGGCACCTCCAGGAAGGAGGAATCACCTTTAAGGGATGCGTCTCCCACTCCATGGATTATCAAAAAAAACTTGGTGAGATGAGTAATGAAGCCAGATGAGATGAATTCGACATTTAGGATCCATTTCCCAACAGAAATCAAAGATGTGTTTCATTTTCAGCACCACATGCTGCACATTTGTAGAAATACTGGCTTTTGACCATTTTCTAGCTTAAAAGAAATGGGTTTCATTATGCTAGAACAACTTTTAAATTCTTCCAAAATTGGAGAGAATTTAGGTTTATACTTCTTCCTGAGTTAACACTGCTAACTGATCAGAGAAGAATAATAATTTCTCATTCACTGATTTGATTTCTCATCAATTATCAGTTTCTAGTCAGGACTGAAAGTTGCCAATCTCAGCTTTATTTAACATCAGGCCTGTTCTGTAAAAGGTCCTTCTCTCTCATTCTGATTAGAAAGAGAGAGAGAAAAAAAAATATCCCAAATTTCTAAATAATTAGGAACCATTAATCTGAGTCTTCTCCGTGTGCACCAATATTTGCTTTTTTCAATTGCATTGCTCCTGTGAGTGTTCTCCATGTATGGCTACAATTAATAGTTGGATTTTTATTTTTTTTTGTTAATTGCTATAATTTGCCTGGGGAAAGGAAGTCTCTCAAGAGGGGAATTGCAGCTCTGTAAGTCTCCTGAAGGAAGAAGGGGGAGGTTCTAGGTCCACCAAGGATATATTTGTGGGCTCACAGCGGTATACACAGTGCAGATTCCTTCAGGAGAAACTCCCAGGGATCAGATCCTCAGCTGATGGGAACCAGAAGTTCTTCCACCTGTCCAAATCCCATTTTACATCACCTGCCAGATCACTGTGAGATTGACAGTTGGTTTATCACTGAATATCAACAGTTGATTTTATCACTGAATTTTGGCAGTAGAAATTATCACAGCTTTAAAACAGAAGATAACGTTTGTTTGAGTCATTGCAATATTTTATCCTCTCCACAAAGGGGATGTCAATTGAAATAATTTTAATACTGTCAAGGTGTCTGTATTCCATAAAGCAAAATAATCCTGCTCAGTGCTCCCTGTGTGGTGCAGCCTTTTCACACAGACGTTGTTTGGATCCCATCCTGAGCTTCAGGCCTCTCTGGAGAGGAAAAGAGGCAGAGAACTTTACCTGGGAAAGCAGAGAGCAAATAGCAGTAACTCTGATAATTCCAATTAGGAATTCACAGGCTGTTCAGAGGCTGAAATGTTGTCAGTACAGGGATGAATTATTGAGCTCATGGAGCTGAGATGGAAGAATAAATGTAATTTAACCGTGGATCCACAACCTGCACGAGGCAGCTCCTTCAGGACTGCCCCTCCCCAGTTTATCCGTGCACACACCTCCCACTGCAGAGAAGGTTTTAGGATGCAGAGTGCTGTGACAAATCCATCACTCCTTTGGCCACCACCTCTCTTCTCCTCCCCTCCAGGGGGGCAACAGTCAGTGTTTTTTTCCTCCCGGCCCTCATTTATTTATTTGGGAAAAACAAACCTTCTTTGTCTGGGGTGGGAGGGGTGGGGGATTCCCCGCCAGGGTCTCTGGGGCAGAACCCACAGCTGATTCCTGAGCACACCCGGTGTCCCAGAGATCCCACAAGCCCAGAGAAGCCAGGCCGCCCCGTGTTATGGGAGCTGGCCCCACATCCATGCCAAGATTCTGGATTTTCTGGCGCTCTTGAGCTCTTTGGAGCACGGGGATTATACATTGCACGAGGTATCAGATGCCAAACTGACTTTTGGAAAAAAAGCGCACGGGAAACAAATCAAAATGACCTCTTCAAGAAAGGATCCTATAGAAGTGTTTTTAACAATAACAGAGCAGGAAACTTTGCCTTCTCAGACATTTACCCAGCTTCTCTGCCTGCTGGCATTCCTCAAGTGCACTTGGACACACGCTGGGCCACTGAGGGCCGGGATCCTCTCGGGTTTCACAAACGGAGCAAGGTCAGCCCAGGGCAGAGGTTGGATGAGATTCCTCACAGAGAAACCCCCACTGTCCGTCAAAAATGGTGCTGTTCCATCAGCAGCGAACTTTCTTTCAGTCCAAGATTATTCCAGAGCTGGGAACAGCTGGAGTTGTTCTTCTGGACAGTGAGTCCCGCCCAAGTCCTCCTGACTCTGTTGAAGACTTGCTACAATTTGCACAACTCTGGAATATTCACCCAAAATGGCCCTGTCAAAGTAATTATTAACTTACATTCAACACTCTGCAAGACTTTTGATAAATAAAATGCTACACAAGGTATCCCGCTTAGTGATTTTCCAGGAAAATCCTTGCTCGCCTTCCCTGCTTCCAGCATGAGCGGTGCTGTCAAACTCAGCCCAGAATTTGTCCCAGGCAACACCTGCAGAGATATTTCAGGAGTTGAATTGCGTTCAGTGGTATTCAAGTAGCAAAAATAGGGATGTTTATGGTGTAGAAATCCATCTGAGCTTGTAACTCTCAGCTCTTCTTGGAGTCAATAAAAAAGATCTTTGGATATAAGACACAAGAAATGGTGAATGCCACTTTAAAGTGAATAAAATGGTGCTGTTCCATCAATTGGCCAAGAAAAATGGCTCAATAAATTCACTAAGTTTATTTTTGGGGCTCTGCAGCATTTTTAGGAGGCCTGAAGTCGGTTTTAGCACGATCTCAGGCCCACAGGCTGTGGGTTGATGGGCATTTTAAACCATCATAAAGGAATCAGTCCTATTTTCCTCTGTCCCGCGACATTGATTCTCCCCAAAGCCACCAAAAGCTCAGAACCTGAGAAGGAATTAACTCCTCATTTGGGGTTTAGCAGGGAAAACTCAAACCTAACAGGATTAGAAATACAAACAGCTGTAAACAGGACCCTCCACCTGCCCCCTCTGGTCCCAGTGGCCTGAGGAGTCTCTCTGCAGAGGCTTGTTTTCATTCCAGGAACTGTCAGCAGCATCCTGGACTGCAAATTATTCCACGCAGTCCCCTCTGGCACCCTGGGGAATTTGTCTTTGTCACGCTGGGACCCTGCACTGCCGCGCTCCCCTGTGCTCTCAGCCAGCTCCCCGCTTCTCCTCCGGGCTCCCTCTGGCCATGTCTGCATCTCATTCTCTCCCTGCCCTCCATAAAGGTTTTTTTCCTAGGAATGCTCTGCTGCTTTCAGGAGGGTTATAATTTCCATTTCCTCTCCTTGGCCCAAAGGGGAGCATCCGATACAAGACAAACAAGCAGAGTTGTCTCCTGTTGCTCAGCTGCAATTTTTGTGAAGAACTGTCAATTATAGCACATCCACAGTTCCATTCCTCCTTTTTTTAAAAAAAAAAAAAAAAAAAAGTTCATTTTCCAGCTGTCCTGTTCCCTTGCATGGATTTATTTTAAGGCTGCTGCCTGACATTAAGAGCACAAGAGAGAGAAGGGAACCTGTAGCCCCTAAGGGACAGGACTGCAGTCACCTTGGGTCAGCCCACGCCGATACTGATCAAGATTTCCAGATCCATCATTTTCGTCAAGGCCAAAATTCTCAGGCCTTCCTTGGAAGAATTCAGGCTGGGAAGTTCAAAGTTTCATTGGAAAAGTCAGGATTATGAAGACACCTTGAGCCATCTGAGTACTGAGCCACTCCCAAGGCGCTGTTGACAAACAGATATAAAATAAAGATCCAAATTTTCCTTTATCCTTGGAGACAGCGAGGAACCCCATAAAACGGGCATGACAAAACTCACAGAGACAGATTACAATTCTGGCTGGAATTTCTGGGATTGGATTAGAGACAGTGAAATGATGGCACCTGCCAATACCTGGAGCAGCAGGGAGGGAGAAGCTGGTTGCCACAGCAGTGATGTGTGTTATGCTAAACCCTGTGTCCCTGATAGAGAGTGCAGGGAAGGGCACAGAGCTGGGAAAGGGAGAGATGTGGGAAGCCAGATGAAAAGTTTTATTAGGTGATTATTAAACTCTTCTGCAGTGCCAAGCGCAGCGCAAGGCTGCCAGCTCGTCTCGCTGCAAACCCAAAATTAAAATAATGAGAGGGGCCCTAATCATGGGCTGGGTGGTGGCTGATTTTCTATCTGGGCTGGGTAAAAAAGCTGCACCTCCCTCATCAATCCAAGAGGGAAACTTGGAAGTGGCAGAGAAGCTTCTCGCAAGGACGATGAGTGTATATCTGAGAAGGGAGCTGCGGTTCCTTTATAAATACAGACAGCTAATACGGTAATGAAAAGTCTGATAAGAACCCAAACCATCCATCAGTCACATCCATCAGGGCAACCACAGTCTGGCTCCTTTCCCAGGGAATGGAGGAAGATGGGACTCTCTTGACCACCTACTCACGGAGCCGCATTTTTTTGTCGTGACTGGTTCATTCCACAGGCATGGGGATGGAGTTCTGCAGAGTAGGTGGTTGGAATGATTCATCCCTGTCACACTATGAAATCCCATCTGGAGCATCCTCATCCTCTTCATGCACTTTAACAGGTGAGCGAAATACAATCCACTCTTCGTGTGTGAGATCCAGACCTCTCCCATGGAAAGAGACAGGGATTTATGGAATCACAGAATGCTTTGGCTTGGAAAGAAGCTTAAAAATTATCCAGCTTCAACACTGTGCCATGGGCAGGGACACCTTCCACTAGACCAGGTTGTTCCAAGCCCTATCCAACCTGGCTTTGAACACTTCCAGCCAGGGTAGGTGTCAAGAGCATCAGCTCTAAACAGGGATTCCCAATGTTTGCACCCAGACCAAAGAGCCACCACAAGCAGCACGTGGATGTTGATTCAAAGAGATCCAGGTCAACAAATGCCAAGCATTGTATGTCACATTTTGAACCTAAATGTGGCTGCAGGATCACATTGTTTGGCAGTGGCTTGTCAAGATGGGGTCTGAGATAGGACAAATCTGCTGTCACGCCTCAGCGTTGTGACCTGGACGCTGATCCTGAGACATTTGGGGTGGATGCATTCACCCATCTGTCTGAAATCTCCTACAGAGCAGGGTGAGACCTTCTCCAGCATGGATCTCATCCCTCCAAAGGGCTGGAACAAGCTTCCCTTTCTCTGACCCCACGAGCCCTAGGATTCTGCACACCGAGACCTGTCCAGTTTTAAATAACACTGGCGATGCAACCCTGCCCACGTCACACCCCTGGGGACATTTCTGCTGTTTTAACTGAATTTCTTCTCTGCTGCAGGAAGATTTCTCCACACCAACCCTTCACTTGCCACAGCCTCCTGTTCATCTCATTACTGTGGTGGTGGTGACCTTCTCACATCCTCGGACCAGGTCCAGGGACAGGAGAAGGTCACCGTCACCTCACCGGGTTGGCACGGAGAAGGCAACACAAGGCGCACTTCCCTGACCTATGATGCTGTCCACCCGTGTGAGCACAAGTGTTCTGTGGGACGTGTGAACTGGCCGCAGGATCTGGAGGCAGATTTCCACGCCGAGAACAGGCAGTCCTGGTAATCCTCCAGGAGATGAAAGGCAGGAACATACAGCGCTGAGCGGAAAGGCAGAGCCGCTCTTCGGGAACTGCGTGGGGCTGACGTAATGTTCTGTGCCGTGATATTCCCAGTAGGAACATCTGAGCTTGGGTCACAGGTTTGCGGGGAGCCATCTTGTTAACGTCATGGCAGCTCGGAGCAATGCAGCCTCCGTTTTTCCACTGCCTGTGCGTGCGTGCGTGTGAATCCAACCCGCGGGGTTTCGCCTGCGAGCACGGAGCTGTCGTGCCTGGTGCTGCCCCTCCTGAAATCCCTGCTTTGTCTTGGGCCCTTCCCAGTAAACCCTTGGCTCACCGTTAGCGGCTCTGCTAAGCCGTGCCTGTGCAATTCATAGCTGGACGAGGTTGTGGGGTGGATGGAGAAAGAGACCTCAGGGCTTCAGCACTTGCAAATCCCACAGCAAGTTCCTATCTACTCCCACTCCTGCAGGAGCTCCATGGAAACGAGCTCAAACTGTGCAAATTGGCTGCAAAGTGTTTTTCTTGAGTCAGTAACACAATACTTTTTCTTTCTCGACATCAAATATTCGCTTCACCCCCAAACAGCCCTTGCCAGCTCCCAATGTGATAAGCAATTAGTTTGGTTAAGGCTTCTTTTTTTAGGAGGTGAAGCTGTGGGAGTTGCTGGTCTTGGAGGAGATGTGAAATCTGCTCTTTCCCCATCCAGGCCATTCGTGCGGAACTCCACCACCTCACCTCCTGGACACGGAGAGCCAAGGAAGCTGTCGGGCATGAAAAGCCTCTGGAACCTGCCATGCCTTTTCTGCTTCGAAGGAATTTCTACTCCTGATCTTTACCAGCAGGAAAAGATTTGGATTCTTAGGTCCTTTAGACCCAAACCTACAAAGCTCTTTTCTTTGAGGCCCTAACTCTGCAAATCTGTTTTCACTGTTTTCACTGTTTTCATATTTATGAAATATCTCTTTCATAAGCAAAGGTGGAAAAGAAATTGTCAAAATGTGCTGTGAGGGCCACCAAGGAGCTCTGAGGGTTGGAGCACCTCAGCTGTAAAGACAACACCAGGCTGGGAGAGCTGGGGCTGCTCAGCCTGGACAAGCGAAGGATCCAGAGAGACCTTGGAGCCCCATCCAGTGCTTAAAGGACCTCCAATAAAGCTGGAGAGGGACTTTGGACAAGGGGTGGAGGGACAGGACAGAGGGAATGGCTTCCCGCTGCCAGAGGGCAGGGATGGGTGGGATATTGGGAAGAGGAGCAGGATATTCCTTGTGAGGGCAGTGAGGCCCTGGAATGGATTTCCCAGAGAAGCTGTGGCTGCCCCTGGATCCCTGGAAGTGTCCAAGGCCAGGCTGGACAGGGCTTGGAGCAGCCTGAGATAGTGGGAGGTGTCCCTGCCCATGGCAGGGGTGGA
This sequence comes from Bombycilla garrulus, assembly GCA_013400315.1. Lineage (NCBI taxonomy): Eukaryota > Metazoa > Chordata > Aves > Passeriformes > Bombycillidae > Bombycilla > Bombycilla garrulus. Next base: position 611,576 of record VXBU01015729.1, on the reverse strand, counting down.
ATGGATGAGCTTTGAGGTCCCTTCCAACCCAGACCAGCCTGGGACTCCAGGATTCTGCAAAAACACAGCAAAGGCTCCCAACTTCCTTCCTGGTGCTCCTATTCCATGTTCTCAGTGCAAATGCTGGACTCATCTTTAATTCAGTGTCTGAGGTGGTCAGTCTTAAAATGATACTCAAATTCCAACACAGATTTGGGAAAGGGAAGGGAAGGGAAGGGAAGGGAAGGGAAGGGAAGGGAAAAGGACAGTTCCAGTCATAGCACTGAATAAACCAAAAAGCCACATGGAACATCAAGGAAAAGAGCAAACAGAAGTATTAGGGCAGGTCAGCAGCATCAATAGAGACATTATTTCCTCCATTATTCTGCCTCTAGGCAGAAAAACAAATCAAAAATTATGAAAGTCGTGTCAGCAGCAAAAAGTTGGCAGGAGCCAGTGCCTGCACAGAGTGGTGCTGGGCTGCACAAGAAAAGCTGCTTATCATGTGGAATCACTTACTAAGTCCTCAAATTTGACTCCCTCCCTCCTACTAGAGCAGCCTTTCCCTCAGCTGAAAGAAAAGGTGACAGTCCCATGATGCATTTTTTTTTTCCCCTACAGACTCCAAGATTCTCCATTTTGGATGCAAAATTGGTGCATCTAATCCAAACCAGGGAGGTCCTGTCATGAGCAGACTCATTAATTTCTTCACTGGCAAAGCACAAAAAGCATCAGAATAAATGGGACAAAGGAAAATCAAGTGGTTTGGGGTGAAATTCCTGAGCTGGGAATTCTTGTGTGGCATTGGGCAGGTCCTTCACACATGTCAGGAGTTTCTCTGACTGTGGCTCAGTCCTCGACACAGACATCAGGAATGAAGGCATTTCCATTTGTTTGGACAGCAAGATTTGAGCTCAGATGAGTTCCCAGATGCTCTCCTGGATGTATTACTGACTTTTCCAGGAGGCAGCAGTTATTTGATTGTGTTCAGGGACAGCATCCATTTTTTCCCAACACCTTTCCTCCCCCTGGCCAGGAGTGTCCCTCTGCTCTCCTGCTCCTGGCGCTCGCGTCCCTCCTTGTTCATTCCTCTCAGATAAAGTGACTTTCGCTGAAGGCTGGAAAATCGTTGTGAACCTTTTCCTTCATGGCTTGGGTTCGCCTCAGCTGAAAAATTAGAGGCCCTATCCTCTAGCAGTATAAAAGGGGAATCAGGCCAGTTTCCAGCGGGGAAGAATCCAGCCTCCCCCGGCAAGGACCAGATGGACCCACGAGGGTTAAGGAGCTGTCACATTTCCCTTCTAACATCACACCCAACAAAAGGAGAACACAGGAAAGGAGCAAGAGACCTTTGGAGGGAGCACAAATATAATTACACTCCGAGGACGGTATTTTCCATGGCTTGCAGTGGAGCCATTCCCAAGCCTCAGCCATCAATAAACGCACCTTTAACTTTCCTCCTGGCCCTACTATCCCCTCCACACGGTGCTTTAATTACTTTTATTTAATTACTTGGTGCCTAAGAAGCATTTGGGACAGCGAGGTCTGTCACCCTTTAAGCTGCCTGCCCGACTCTTCATTTCACCGACGAGATGCACACAACTCCTTTAGCCAATGGCAGCCCGGTCACACAAGTATTATGTTTTTCCTCTCGCTGTCTACTGTTTCACCACTGGAGGAATTACACAGCCAAGAGCCCGGTAGGAATAATGGCTCTATTCATTTCCCCCTGGGACTAATTCTTACAGATGGCAAGCACTGCGATGGGGCAAATTAGCTTCTTATTTCATCGGGAGGCTTAAAGTTATAAGCTCATTTTGTTGTTGTTTACGGGCTAGCTCACGGCGGGACGGTGCAAGCCTGTACGCTGCTGCCGGCAGGGAAAGAGGCAAATCCTGTGCCGGCGGAGCTCAGAGGGTAGGCAAGGGGATGCTAGGAGGGCCCTGTCACTGCTGAGCCCCAGCTGGGGCTGTGCTGGGCTCTGGAGCCCGCGCAAAGCTCTCTGGCTGCCGGGGCTCGCAGTCAGGTGCTGAGACCAACGGGAGGCTTAGTGCCGCAGCAATCCTAGATCACGGCCGCGGCGCTTTGGGATACGGGGATTTGCGGGTAGTTCTGGGGAGAGGTGATAGGTAAACAAGCACGGTTTCCACTGCTTGGAATGGTTTGGAGCTGTACTCCAGATGAGAAATGGGAGAGCCTCATTTACCTGAAAAGGCCAGTGAGCAGAGGGCTCCAGGAATGTTTCCATTCAGAGTCATTTCCCTCTTGAGACAGCAGCGGTCTCAGGACTACAGAAGATCCTTGGAAAGGGAAGGACATCTTTTCCCCTGTGGTCACCACCACGTGGCTGCGATTACCCACTGAATTAGGTGCCACTGTACCTTTCCCAGATGGCATTTCCAGACGGGAAATCCCAGACTGAGCCTTCCCGTACATCGCTCGTCTAATTTTCCGAAGAGAAAATAGAGCCGTGTGTCCCCGGCTTGGAGTGAATCAGCACCTCCCTGGAGATTTCAGCTGACACCAGTCACCAGTCTGGCCCATAATGTCATTTTCTGTGGGTTTCACAGTCAAAATCTCTTCTCCTGAGCAGTGATGCACCATGAAGAGTAATAGAAGATGTTGGATGGGATTTTATTTGTTGGCAAAAGCCCTTGCAAAAGTGTCTCAGAGAGAAACTGTCAGTGAAACAAGTAACTATCGTTCCCCAGTCATCGTTCCCCATCCCTGGCAGTGTCCAAGGCCAGGCTGGATGGGACTTGGAGCAACCTGGAATAGTGGAAGGTGTCCCTGGGTGGAACAAGTTGAGTTTTAAGGTTCCTTTCAACCCAAATCCTGGAATTCCACGATCAATGATGTTATTAGGAGCAGTTTTCCTGCAGTTTCTGGTCTGGATAAAGGATTTATTTCCTGCAGTGTCTCAGGAGATCAGAAGGGATGTGGAACCTCTCCACGGAGAAGCTTAAGCACAGTGAGCCCGGGGAATCCTCCCAAATGCATGACAGACTCCAGCTCCAGATTCCCTGTCCCTCCTAGTGTTCATCCATCTTTACTGCCATGTTTTAGGGGATGAATTTCATCCTGGATATTCCTTCTTGTATTGACTCATTCCCTGATAGCTATGAACACGTTTCATTATAAATGGGGTGTCCTGCCCAGATCTTCACCTCCCTTCCAGCATCCTCATGCTCTGGGAATTCTTTGTTGCCTTCCCACCAGATTCCTGATGTTCTTCCTAAGCCCACCAGCCACCTCCAGCCACCAGCTCCACACTCCTGACATCCACGGTAATTTCTCTTCCTTGTCTGCCTCTGAGACATTTCTAGGTCTGCATAAAAATGTGAACTTTTCTGAAATAGTTCAAAATATTAAAGAAGAAAATCACTGTTGGCACATGAAAAATATGAAAAAAAAGAAAATAACCTGAAAATTATTTTTTGAGGGAAGAGAACACAATAAAAATATATAGATAGAAGTATAAAGCTCTCACATGTATGAAACAGGTAAAAACTATTATAATAATTTAAGGAATTATGATAGCTTTTACAGCATAGAAAACAGTCCTCAAAATGGAAAGTCACGACAACATGAAAATTGGTAATTCTGTTTTCTGACAAAGGTTAACCCAGAATGTTTCCATCCCACAAAATGCTACATTTGCATATGCTCAGACACTCACATATGTTTGCAAAATGCAGCCTGCTTCAGACACAGCTTTTTTTTCCTCTAAGTGAAAAAAAAAAAATCTAAATACCAACCCTATTTTCATCACAGAGCTGTCTCTTCAGGAAGTGCCAGCCATGAGTAAAGACAGTGGTAGAAAAGCAAACCTGGTTGTTCTGTAAAGCCACCACACCATGAACTAACATTCTGGATGGTGTAAATTACTCCAGAGCTCCGGCTACTTGGAGTAAGTATGGAAAAATTAATGGAGCAGATTAATTAGTGCAATTAATAAATGTATGGGGCTACAGATTCTCCACGGCTTTTCTAGACATATCCGCCACCAGCACCTTGGCTTTGGAGGAAAAGCGTTCTACCTGTTCCTCAAACTCATGGTTTTCTTCACTCTAATGTGCAAGTGGGACGTGTTTTTTGAGCCATCCTGAGCTCAGAAACACCATGGTGGATGTTCCTGGCGCTTGCCCTGCAGGGACAGGTGGGCCCTCGGATCTTCGGAGGGATCTTGGCGTCTGTTGTAGGGAGACCACATCCGCTTTCATCCAAGACAGGAAAAGCAGGAGGGGGGGAGTGAGAAGGAGGAGGAGGAGAGGAGAAGAAAGAGAAGGAGAAGAAGGAGAAGAAAGAAGAAGAAAGAGAAGAAGAAGAAAGAGAAGGAGAAGAAGAATGTGAAGAAAATAAAGGAGAAAGAGAAGGAGAAGAAAGAAAAGAAGGAGAAGAATGTGAAGAAAAAAAGGAGAAAGAGAAGAAGAAGGAGAAAGAGAAGGAGAAGGAGAAAGAGAAGGAGAAAAGGAGTAGAAGGAAAAGAAAGTGAAGAAAGACAAGGAAAGGAAAGAGAGGAAGGAGAAGAAGGAGAAAGAGGATAAGGAGAAATAAAATCCCCACATGTTGATTGTATTGAAACACAAAGCCAACATCACGCTGTGGTGGAAATTCCTCCCTCGCCCTGATGCCTCCCCTCCTGGCTTTCTGTCTTCGCTTGGAGCCAGTGGTTACTGGAACCACCAATTCCTACATTTCGGCGGGCCAAGTCCTCTCCCGTGTCCACCAGCGCTGAGCCCCAAGCCCTGGAGGGGAAAGCCCAGGCTAGAAAAGCCCTGCAAACCTCTGCTGAAAGCCCAAGTCAGTAACATTTGCATGGAGACCTCCCCACCTCGCCGGATTAATGATTCCTGTGGTGGCCTCGTGGCTGCTTTTACGAGCAGCAGAAAAAGGGGAGGAGGAGAGAAGATGACAGAATCAAGGCTGGCTCTGCCAGGGCATTTCCTTATATAAGAGGAATAATAATGGGATCGTTTCCTACAGCCCTGTGAGCAAAGGAATGTGGGAGCACACGGCCCGACTCTGCCGGGGAAGCGGATCCTGATGGAGCCGGGAACATGCGTGGGCTGGCCCGGGCACCGCCAGGGAACGAAGGAGCTGCTCCAGAGCTTCCCTCACTCCCGTCCAGGAGATTAAACAATTCACTCCAGGGCTTGCAGGGAAAAACCTGGGGGAGCCAGCCAAAGGCAGAGCGCTGTAAGCAGACAAGGAGTTCAACTCAGGATTCCTTGTTCAAGCAAGAGAAGGGAAGAAAAATAAAGTCGAATTCCTGCATCTATAAAACAAAAATCTCCATGTTTTTCCAGATTCCAGGATGAAGGGATTGTAATGCAATGCTGCCGCTTTCTGTGTTATTTTTCTAAATCTCTCTGTCTCCTTCAACCTCCCTCATCCTAACCATTCTCACTGAGATCTCCAAAGCTGAATTGCTGTTGTTCCATATCCATGCAATGCCAGTGTCCTTAGTGAACAGAATTATTAAAGTGATGGAACAAATATTAACAGACTGACCAGCACCTATTCCCCTCCCTAGGGCGAGAAAAGAGATTTCTCAGCACTTCAGTTCCCAAAAAGTCATCCCCAGGTAGGGGGATTGAGCGCTGGTGATCTCCTGGCATCCCTTCCTTTATTATTTCCACTGATTAGGGCTAGGAAATTCATTCTAGGAAATTAATTCCCTTCAGAGCCCAATATAGAGGGAAATAAGGTGCTGAAATTGGCTGCGTGCACCTTGCTCTGGTTGCTGACCACCTTCCAGATGTTTCTTCATGGAGTTTCCTCATCTCCGCCCTTTGGGGAAAGACAATCCTGTTGCAACCAGCAGATACAGCAGGGAGAGACAGGGTTTTATTAGACTGGACTCCAGAGGAAGTACTAAAATCAGCTTTTCTCTGAGGGTGAAACAGGACCAGCAAGTTTGAGCTGGGATTCTGAAGGGCTCTTGACTTGAGCTGCTGGTTCCCATCCCACGGGCTGAAATGAAGTGTTTGGCATCACACCCCAACCCATTAACTCTTCATGGGTGATGGGGCAGGAGCAGGGAAACACCTGACATAAAGTTAGGAGAAACTAAACAGAGTCATCCTGGCTTAGGTAATCAGAGATCTACCCTCAGTCCCTTTTATTTTACATGAAGCCCTGGAAGAAGAATGTGACGTAATTACTGGGGGGAGTATTCATTATACAAAGCTATTTGCTTGGAGAAATTTTAGATCTCAACATAAGTTCTGCCCCCACCTCCCAGTTGGAGTCACAGTCCCCAGACTCTTTAAATCTCAGAATCAGGATCATGGAGTGGTTTGGATTGAAAGGGACCTTAAAAATCTTGTTTCAGCTTCCATTATTCCAGCTTGCTCCAAGCCCTGTCCAACCTGGCCTGGAGCATTTCCACAACTTCTCTGGGAAAACCAGTGATAATTTTCTATTACTCCATCCTCTGCCTTTGAAAGAGGAGCTGCTGCATCAGCAGTGAAGGGCTGGGCATGAAAAAAATATAAAGGCAGTTTTGATCAGTTTTTTTCCATTTCAATAATTTTCCAGCATTCTGATTAATAATAATAACCCTTCTCTGTGAGCTTCTACTCTAAAAACTGCACCTAATCCCAGCATATTTCATCTTTCTTAGGAAATGCTAGAGTACTCAGAGGCCTTTATTCCAGATTCGTGCTGTTTCATGTAATGTCACAGCCTGCAGTGAAGTCTGGCCATGCCTGCTGGTGAATAAATGTCCGAGGTGAGGGACATGCAGGATTCCTGCAGTCTTGTATTTCAGTTTATCCGACCTGGCTGCAGGGGCTGTTCTCAGAACAAGTGAAAATCAAACTGCTCCTTTGTTGGGTCCTGAAAATCCAAGCCCCTCTTTTTCTCCTCTGAGCCAAGTTCATGTCCCAGTGATTCCCTCACTCAGCTCTTTCACCTGGGTTTCAGGGGGAGAAAAGAGAGTTGTTTCCAGAGAAAGGGAATGACAATGGGCGGGCCAGTTTCAAGCTGGGATAGAAATGCAGCTTAATATGCTGTCAAAAATGATTTGAAACAGATCCCTTCGTGCCAGCTGATAAAACTGAAATGTTCTGCTTCGGGCTGAGCCACCGCAGGTTGGAAGCTGACTTTTTAACCTTTTCCCATGGAAAAGAAAAATCAGAAAAACACACTTTTGGGGGGCAAAGTTAAAAAAAGTTAATGCTGAAGCCTTGCCTTGAAGCATTTATAAAACTCCTGGTGTGAGGAGAAGCAGTGTTGGTGTCAGAGTGAGAGGACAAGGCAGGGCTTGTCCCAGGGAGGGACACTGCTGGTCCTGATGCCTTGGGTTGGATGCCAAAATTCTGGCAGCAGAGTGCCACGCATCCCAGACATGGCTTTTAGGAATTATCCACCACAGCCTGGAGTGTTTGCAAGAGCAACTCACGGCCACCACAATGCTTTCGTGCATCCAACTCTTCTGTCTGATCAGCCCAAAAAGTAAGATCAGCAGATCCCCCTGTTGGATTTCTCTTCAGCTGATAACTTATTCCACTCATGCTCCAACACCAAGGTTTAAAAAGAGATGACCCAGCTGGCAAAGTTGCAAAAAAAAGTAATATTGAAGGCTTTCCTTGAAGCATTTATAGAACTCCTGCTGTGAGATGAGGCAGTGGAGTGTGGAGTGCTGGTGTTGGAGTGGGAGGACGCGGCAGGGCTTTTCAGTGGAACAGTGATTCTGCGGCTGGGATGCCAAAATTCTAGCAGCAGACTGGGAGAGCTTTTAGGAACTATCCACCACAGAGTGTTTGCAAGAGCAGCTCATGGCCACCACAAGGCTGGTGTGCATCCAGCTCCCCCACTGCCCCTTGTGCTGCCCTGCCTAGAAAGGAAAGTGAGCAGATCCCCGAGTTTGATTTCTCTTAAGCTCATACCTTGTTCAACTCACGCTCCAACACCAAGGTTTAAAGGGAGCTGACCCAGCTGACCTCCAGCAGCATCCCCCAGCGCCCGTCCCTGCCGCCTCCCTCCCAGCCCTGCCTGCCAAGCCCTCGCAGAGCCGCAGCCCCTGCGGCCGCGCTGTCGCGGGCAGCAGGAGTTTGTGTACAAAGCTGTCACCACTCTCAGGAGTGGGTGGATTTTCCAGCTCATCTGTAACCTGAGTGGCACTTCAGCCCCGGGATCTTTCTTCCCAGTGTCAACAGCACGCAGCGGCCGAGCTATCCCCTTACACATTATCTTCGATCAAGTTGATGGACAGGAGGGAGCAGAGCCAGGAGTCATTGTGACAGGCTGGGTGTTTTTACAGGCACAATGGTTAATGGGCTGGTTAATGTAAAGGATTAGCCCCTTCAGCCCCGGGACATCTGAGAGGGGAGGAAGGGGGTGGTGCTGCTCTGCGAGCCCCGCTAGGAAATGCCACGATAGGCTCGTAACCAAACAGAAGTGAATCGGGGAAACAAAATCCAAAATCCTTTGTGGTGTCTTGGTGGTGGCATTTTGGGATGGTGATGCTCGCGGCACAAAACACAGAGCCTAAATATCACGGTCTGCAGGGAATGGTCACGCTCTCAAAGCTGCCAGAGTTCCAGGAGTGTTTGGACAACGCTGTCAGGCACAGGATGGGATTTCTGGGCTCGTCCCGTGCAGGGTCAGGAGCTGGACGGGATGATCCCTGCGTGTCCCGCCTAGCTGAGTATATTCTGTGATCCTCTGATTCCCCGAGCCCCGCTTTGGAGGAGCAGGGAGGGATGAGAAGGCCGAACAGACTCTCTTCATCCTCAGCCAAGGGATAAGGGGGGAAGGCAAGGGCAAAGCTCAGCTGTGCCCTGGGGACATCAGCGCTGCTCTCCCCGAACCGCTCCTGGCAGAGGATGCCGAGAGCTCTGTCCCTGCGTCGGGGGCTCCAAAAAAGAGGCTGCCCGGAGGAATTACTGCGTGGAAAGCGGACATTTGCGGCTTTTCCTGAGACAGCAAAGCCCGTGGAGCCGCCCCTCGAGGCTCCGGCCCTTCCCTGCCGCATCCCCTTCCATCAGAGCAGCATTATTCCGAGGAGCCCACCGGGCGCTATTGTATCACCGCTAAGTGCCCAAGCTTAGGGGGATTTATGGCCATATGCTCGCATGGCTTATGCGCTGAGCAGCTTAGAAACCCTTCCTCCAAATTCCTCAGGCGGGCTAAAACCTCCTGCCTGACTGGCTCAGCTTACAGCAGCGAGACGGTCCTGGAGACACCCTCCCCGGGAAAGCTGCTGAGCGCCGGGAGAAAAGGGGCTGGAGAGACCCTCCTCGGGAGAAAAGGGGCTGGAGAGACCCTCCCTGGGAGAAAAGGGGCTGGAGAGACCCTCCTCAGGAGAAAAGGGGCTGGAGAAACCCTCCCTGGGAGAAAAGGTGCTGGCAGAAGTCTGTGATTGCTAGAGCTGCCCCACAACACCCCAGTGAGGCAGGTGAATCACTCACTCAGAGGTGGAAATCTGGGCCAGCACAGGGCTGGTTTCACTCCTATCACTAGGCCAGGGAGATGTAAATCTGTCTGTGGCCAAATGCTTTTCAGATATGGTTTAACCTGTAATTCTTTTGGGTCTGCATCAGGCTGCTGGGATTTAAGCATTTGGTCAGGCCAAATCCAGTCACCTGCACAACAAAGTGATGTTCAGGATCACTGTGCCTCATGGTACCAACTACTCAAAAAAAAAAGAAAAAAAAGAAAAAAAAAATTTGGTTTAAGTTGGTGAAAACTCACAGAAAAAAAAAAGTGATTTCCATCCTTCTCACCCCAAATGTAATTTCGGCAGCAAGAAATTAGGAAGTAAAACGTAGTTTCTGCTTAGCTGCTTTTCTTTTCCTTGTTTTGACATGTTTTAATTGTTATTCCATATTCTGAAGGTGAAGGGGAAAAAGACAGGAAAATATTTAAAAAGCGAGCTGGTGATTTTTCTGTCCTTGGCCAGTTTCCTTCAGCAGCGTAATGGGACTACCAGGCTCTGGAAAGTGAAAAAGAGATGGGCCTGCACCAGGACACTTCATCTGAGCCTTGGGATTTGATGGCAGCAGGGATTTGAGCACAGGCAGGGGAGGAGCTGATGGGGCCTGGAGCATGACTTTGGAGCAGAAAAAGTATTTTCTACTATTAAATTGATATTATTATTTTGTAATGATGACCTATGGTAACACCCACCCTTCATTTCTCCATTGGGGGTCCTTCTCCCTCTATCCCAGTCGTAATTTAAATCCTGTAGAAAAGCAAAAGTGGTTTCTCCTCCTGGTTCTTGTGCACAAAATAAAAGATCCAAGTTAGCAGAGCTCAATTTTCTGCTGAAGGCAAGTCCCAGCCTGGCAATTTTCTGTGTGTCCATCTGTGCAGAAAGGCTGAGACATTGCTGTTGTGAAATATGAGTGTGACAGAGAAGTCAGAAGGGAAAGGGCTTGTTCTGTTCTCCAGCAGCTTTCAGAAAATTACCCAGGGGCAAAACCCCGAACCGTGACAATAATATATAATTTTAATTGCCTTTTTCTAAGAGGAACCCATTGAATTTTGGACATGAACAGGCCAGGGGTGGTTCCAGCCCTACCTTACAGTGAGAGCTGGGACATCTGCTGTGTTTTAGGAAATCGGGAATGCTGTGGCAGGCCCAACAATGAACAAAGTCCTCACTCAGCCAGGGACTCCCAAAAGTGATGGAGCTGGAAATCTCCCTGGATCAAAGAGCTCAGGCACAAAGCAGGAATTATCGTGGTCACTACAGATCAAGGCACCAGAAGATGAAAGGCTGGATTCTCATGTATGTAGAAATATAAATGTATGCACTATTCTGCCTCCATAAAGGGACCCTTAAGTGACACTTAATTACACACAGTTATTACGAAACCTGTACAAATCAGTGCAGAGTGGCCAGGGCACAGAGATGACACAAAGGGAGCATTTTTCATCTTTTCTGTCAATTCATAAATAAGGTAAAGAGGTAGCATCACATTCCCAAGTTACAGAGGCAATTTGTGGCAAAGCTGTTGGTGAAACCCGAGGAATCAAATTTTGATCGAGGTCCTGTTCTTTTCAAGGGGTATTTTTATTATTTCTTTTTCTGTAGAAGTCATTTAAACAAATTCCTATTTTAGCAAAGCCTGGAGCTGTTTCAGCTGGAAGTGGCCTTTCTACAGAAAAATAATGTCCCAACTCTCAGCATAAGTGGGGAAAAGAAAACAAATATCCTCAGGAAACAGTTCCAGCAAATTTGTCACTTCACTGATAAAGTAGTTAGGAGTTTAAATTAGACTCACCTCATTTGTAGATCTGAGTTGAGTTCACCTGTGAGGGCAAAATACAAAAAAAAATCACATAGAAATCATAGCTTTCAGCAATCTTTGCAGTATTTTATATTTATATCTTTTTGCAATATTTAGCTTTGCCAAGCAAAACCCACGTCAGTTCTGTGTCAGCCTAGAAGCAAATTTAAACAGGGTGAACCAAGATAGTGGTTTTATTTAACAAAGGAGCAAACAGGTGGGGGCACAAAATGCAGGACAATGGTTGGGAAGTGAAGTTAATTAATATAAATTAGACTGGATCCTTCCACATGTGGGTTTTAAGCTATGGGTTTCTGCACCTGGATCTTTCAGGTTGCCCTCAACTCTAAAAAAACCAGCAAAACTCATTCAACACAAACAATTATCTATAGGACAAAAAATGGCATCTATTTAGGATTTATTTATGCAAAACAACATGAGATTAGAAGGAGCAGATGAGAAAAGAGGTGAGAAATTATGAGGGAGAAGCAGAAAAGTAGTTGATGTCAAAGATTTGGTTCAGCAAAGAATCTGAAAAAGAGCTGCAGGTTAAGTCCTGCTTAAGTGTTCCCATGGAAGTCGAGGGTGGTCCTTAATTACAGGAGAAAATGTCACATTTATGCCAGAAGAGCTGACACATTTGTTGGTTTTGATTAACAAAATAATTAATCAAAATTTTAGCAGCCATGTTGTTGAGACAATCATTGAATGATGAATTTCCTGAGCTGGAAGAGACCCACGAGGACCATTGAGGTTTGATATTTTTTATTTTTTTTTTTACCCAGGTGAGTTATTAAACCCTTATAAATTCAACAATAAAATCAAATGGATTTTTTTAAAGCCCTTCATCACACCCATCCAATAAGCTCAGATTCCAAAAGCCCCAACAATCTCTCACAGGCCTGAATTCCCTCCTTCCTCAGAGGGTGGAAAGGGATTTGATGGGATGGGAGCTTGGAATGAGTCATGACTGCAAAAATCCAGAAGCAAGTGCTGCACTTAAAAAACACCTTTTTTAGAATCCCAGAGTGGTTTGGGTTGGAAGGGACCTCAAGGATGATCGCATTGCACTATCCCAGGTTGCTCCAAGCCCCATTCCACCTCACCTTGGACATCTCCAGGGATCGGGATGCTGATGGGGGATGGATTTTTTTTTTTTTTTTTTGTTTCTTATTTTTTGTTCAATGCAAAGAAGATGAATAATGGTGGCCTTCTTCTTGAAAAACTGGGCCAAACATAAAGTTGTAATGTGAGGGACTTTTTTTATTTAATGAAATTTCTGTTTAATTAAATATTTATTTATTTATTTATTTATTTATTTAATAGATTTTATAAAATGTCTATTTATTCTCAGTCTAAAGCCTGAGGGTCACAACAAACAATCTGCTGGGTCCATCTGGAACAGGATTTCTTTTTTGTTTTCAGGAAACCACTGACTCCAGACCCTTCCCACACTGCTGAGATATTCCATGGGGCAACCAGCTTGTGCTTCATGCATGATTCCAACTTCTCCAGATTATTCCTCCATGTTTTGAAATCAGTCATGGAGTTCTACTCAAACCAGACCATCCTGGGCACACCCTGGTGAGACAGGGAGGGAATTGGGTGGATAATTACCAGGATAAGTGAAAGCTGCCTTGCCAGGTCATGTGGATCCATGTAATTCCTGATTTCATCCGGAGTAAAAATGTGACCTGTAAATCAATCCAGGGCTTCCAAGCAGCAGAATTCCTCCAAGGGAAAAAATTTCATTGCTGAATGCTGGATGTGGATGGAGGCTGTGCCTTCTCCCTGGTGCAGGTGTCTTCTCTGGACCTACGGAATAGGTGACAGCACGGGGGACAAGGATTTCTTCAGCTTTTTGCCCCCACGACCCCATCGTGGAGGTTGAAATTAAAAATTAAATAAACTGACTGTTAGCAGGGTGCTCCCACTGCCAGATAAATTCCCTCCCAAGTTCCCCAATCCTTCTGCAACAAGAAAGAACCTTGATGTTGAAGTTGTTTTTCACACACGTGAAAACTGGTCAAGGGACGGTGGTTTTAATCTTGATTTTTGACTTGGGTTTGAAGGCAGAGAAGGGGCTGGTCGAGAGGTGCGGAGCAGCGAAAGAGAGATGAGATGGGAAGGCAGAAAGAGGAAAGCAGAGGAATTTGTGGGATTTGCTCATGTTCATCCACCTATAAATAAAGGGCAAACGAGAAGTGACAGGGAGGTAACGCTGAGCAGGCCTCGGCCATTCCACCAAACATCTCCCATAATTTCAGGGAGCAGGAACTCCAGCTGACAGATTTCTGGAGCCGGCCACAGTGCTGTCATGGCACTGGGGAGAGGAAGAGGAGGGGGGTACGGCTGGAAGGGGGCAGAGGAGCGGGAGCAAGGCCGAGGTCAAGGGCGAGGCGTTGGGGGCAGCTCAGAGCAAGATGTGCTGCTGGGTTGGGATGCACTGGGACAAGGAACACGCCATAAACTCTGGGCTGGAGCGTGGCAGGGCTGGGAAAGGCTGGGTCCCCGCTGGGGTGGCTGCTGAGGCCACGTTACCTGACATTTCCCCCGGCCCAGCTCGACATGACTCAAGTGCCGGGGGTTGCATTAAGGAGGTGTGAACATCATGAGCCTGGAAAGCAGCCAAAGCTTGGGAAGGTCAAGAGAGGAATTTTTCCACCAAGTTCAACTGGACTTTCAATCAATTCCAGCTTCACCCTGTGACTTTCCCTACGTGTACCCAAAAAAATGAGGTGAGGTGCCACGTAACGAGTGAGACCACACAGGGCTGACTCACTCAGGGGTCCTCCCTCATGAAAAGTTTGCTGAGGACATCTGGGAACATTTCTGTTTGGGCTGCGTGAAAAAGGGGCGTCCAAAAAGGTTGTTTTGCTATTTTTTCAAAGGGAGATGCGGCCAAACACAGGCGGAAAGTTGTTCAAAATATGGAAACGAAGTGAACAATTGGGACTGGAAAGATAACAGCAAATGATCGGCAAATCCTTGGGACGAGTTTATGGCTTTGGGGACATTTTCAACCACCGAGGGGAGATAGTTCAAACAGCCAAACCTCAGCTGCTGCACCCTGCCTCAGAAACACAAATTCCCAACAGCACAAAAGGTGCTGGCAGGGCGACAGCGCTGAGGTCAGCGAGGGAATTCCATGTTGTGATGGGGAAGCAGTTGCTCCATTACCTTGGTAGGTCCTTGCCTGGCTCACCCCAAGTGCTAAAATTCATCTTCAGCTCTGCCATCAGCTCTCCAATAAATTACCCCAGAGAGGTGTTTAGGGACCCCATAGTTCGCAACGTGTTTGGGGAAAAGCACTAAAGAATGATGAAGAGCTGCTGAAATTTTATGTTACAAATATTTTTACAGCTTTAGCCCCTATTTTTAGTTAACAAATCATCTACGGACCAATTATAATTTCCTTCACACGTATTAAGTACACAGAAGAATTCGCCAAACACACTGGTGCTAACCCCAAACATTCAAAAAACATGAGTCAGCCCCTCTCACTGCCTTGCCCCCCTCCCACCCTGGGCTTATTATGGACTTAAACTTCATCAGACTTCTGCAAAAATAAATGTAGGCTCTTTATTTGCCTTCCCGTACTGGAAATTTTTCCATTTTGCCTCTTTTTAAGGTTTCTTCTGCACCTCTGAGGATTAGGAATTTATTTTCTTTTTAAAAGAAGCCTGATGTTTTCTCCTATTTACTGGTATTCCAGAGTGAGAGATGCCTAAAATTTCCTGCAGGTAAAGGCTGGGTCAACCCCTACAATCCCTGGGTTTCCCCATTTTGGTTGTATCCATGTGCTCTTACCTTTCTTCTTCATTTTGTGCAATATGCAAGTGAGAAAAAAATCACGTGATTACTGCTCCATCTTCCCAGTGGGACTGAGGGCATGGTCAGACCTTCAAAATGTTGGAACAATTTTAAACTTTCCAGCTTTTTAAAGGGAGGGTCATTTTCCTTTTCTCCAAGGTGGTCATGGTGATCGAAGGCCTTTATTCCCTTTCCCAGACGGAGGTGTCCAACAGCATCTGAGATGCTCCTGAAAACCAAAACAGTTTAATTTTTGTGCAGAGCTATCGTTAAACATCGGCATTTACTGATTTATTCACATCGAACTTTTTCTGAATGTCAAATAACCTGCAATTAATTCTCCATGAATTTCCATTTTGATGGGGTCATGAAGGAAAAAATGCTCAAGGAATCCTTGTCCCCCCTGATTTCACCAATCCCAGAGGACCACAGTTAATGCCTGTACCAGAGGAAAAGCCCTGGCCCCATCGTCCAGCGCTCAGGGGTGTGAAGCAAAGCCCCACAAGGATCCCAACCCTCCTTATCAGTGGGCACCAAATTCCTTGGAAAAGCAGGAGCAGAGACCTGGATGAGTTCTCCTGGGTTACCAGGACCATGGACACCAGATGCTTTGCAGGATGAGAAGAGCTTGAGAGGAAAGTGGAGCAGGATGGGTTTCACACCTCCAAATCCAATCCTTGTCCTCCCAAGGGATCTGGAGACACCTGGCTCTCATTTTAAGCTCATAATTTAAATGTTTTTTTAACTGCCAGTATGGATAAAGACACGAGCTGTGTCTGCCTTTCCACACGGCTGGAACTTCTAAGAGGATTTTGGCGCTCATTGCACTTTGGGACTTTCTATCTCTTCACACAGGGCCACAGAAATACTGAGCACACAGAGAATCATCTGCACAAAGCTTCTTTCTGGACCGGTGAACTGTGGCAGACACTGGACTCAATCCCTCCTGGCCTGTGTGGTTTTGTGAGAATCCAGGAAAAAAAAAAAAGGTAAAAAAGCAAAATTCACCAGATCAGCTTTCTAAGCAGTGACTTTCCCTGAGCTTTCCTAGAAACCCTGCTCTGCTTTTCCCATCTCCTGCCAAGCTCTATAGAATTGGATGAGCATAATTTTTCTTTTGCTCCTTCTCCACGAGCTCGTGCCAGTGCGAGGAAGTTTATTTTTGTAACTTAACCCCCTCTTGCAAAGTGCACTTAAAGCACCTGGCTTTCCATTTTGAATTAAACCAGAACTGACCCTACTTTGCTGAAAATGTGGCTGCTCTTTATTTGACTTGCAGGGCTTTAACTCAGCTGTAATGGGCTGGGGTTGAGAGAGTCTCTGGTGAGGAAAACTTAAGAGAGGAGAGAACAGCTGGAAGTAAAATAGATTTTAAAAATCCCTGAGATGCTCAGAGCCAGCTCTGTCTGACAGCCTTCAAATTCTACCTGCTGCGAAGGAAAACCCATTTTGGGTGTTTTGGTTGGTTCGCTTTGCTTTCATTTTTCTTTTCGAAAGAGGTTTTTAGAGGCCTTGAACGAAACTGAACCTGGAGGCCAGGGAGGGAAGGGGTGTCTGGAGGCTGTAAAGGCAGAACTGAGTGACTTGCACAGACTTCAGTAATTTGCAGACATCTGATATTAAAATGAGAGAAATCCCACCCCCAGGGCCTGGGAACTGTGCCCTGCAGACACTTTTAATGGCTCGTGTGGCTCCGTGCACCCCAACCTTCCAGGAATGCCTTTTGCTGGGATATTTACTGATTTTTTCTGGAGCTAAACAAAAGCCTTTTACTGAAAGTAAAAAAAAAATAAAAAATAAAGAAAAGCAGAAAACAAAAGCGGGGAGGGGGAATGAATAATAAAATAATGGAAATGAGATGAAAACCAGCTGATAACTGAGCCTCAGGGAATTCTTAGGGCTCTCTGCAAAGACAGACATCCAAGGAGACGTGGCAGCTCCGTGGATGTGGGAGAAGCAGGTCAGGACGTCAGGTGGAGTTAACAAAGTTGGAAAAATCACTGAGCAGGAGTCATTAAGGGCACCCATCACACTAAGCCTGGTAACTAAATCTGAAGCCTCGTCTGCTCCCAGTGAGAAGCCTGTGATCAAGAGCAGAGAATAAAAATTATAGGCTTCAAAGGGGAAAATTAGTTTATGTCAGAATCTGGAGTGTCCAAGGGCTAATAATTAACTAATTTGGAGGTTTCTGTCATTGTTATCGCTGAGTAAATTACTGCTTTAATGTTGGAAAAAGAATTCTCAGCAAAACAGGTTTGCAAATCAGAGGTAATACTGTGAAATGAAGTATTTAGCTCACTTTGATTCACCCCACTTCCATTGCTAATCCTCAGAATGATCCTCTGACACAGAATCATTTATGACAGGATCGGGTGGAATCAGATAATTTGCCCTCTAAAAGAAAAAAAAAATTATCTCTCATTTTAGATGGGTAATGTTGACTGAAATGAACATGACACCTCCTCTTTCCTTTATACCAACCCCAGTTTTCACTTGGAGTATGAGGATGGTGCCATTGCACACTTCAGATGGTGTAATAAGCCACCAAAAAA
>VXBU01015729.1:552624-589409 GCA_013400315.1 Bombycilla garrulus | reverse complement strand
AAAAAAAAAAAAAAAAAAAGAAAAGGTAGGAAATTTGAGGATTTTCCCACCCCACCCCACTTTCAACAGCTTCCAAACCCTTTTACTACGACGGCCTGAGAGGGCTCTTTATTTTTACAGCTGCTGCATACCTACTTCTCCTTGCTGGAAGACGCACACGCAGCTCCAGCGATCCTAATCTTTTCATTCCAGGAAAGGAACCAGCTGTAAATCCACTGAAGCAAGATCAGGATACAGCACCAGGGCTGTTGTTCTGCCCTCCCGCTGCTTAAGGCTTCCCCTGAACCGCTCTCACACTCGCTCATCTCGTGGCTCCAGGAGCCTGTGTTTGCAGAATCCCTCCCCATCTCCCAGTCCATAAAGACCCTGGAATTAGGATTTTCCAGATCTGGTTGGACCCCCGCGGAAAGCAGCACTGGAGTCAGGTTTGGATGGGTGGGGTCGTTGGTTTCTTCCACCCTGAGAGCACCCGAGAGAGGGGCTTGGTTTGCATCCCTTCCCAATTTCCAAACAAAGGGCAGGGATAAACTTACTCCATGCCCCCTCCCTGTCCCTGGGTGATGCAAATGAATTTCTTTAATGATGTGCAGTGCACGAAAGCACGGCTGCTTCCCACTTTTACTCCAAGCAGGATTATCCCTGTCCCTGCTGATGCCTTTTCACAGGGCAGGCTGTGAGAGCAACAAAAATACTGGCATTATCCGGGAAAAAAATCCCATCCGTGTTCGCAAAGAGTGAGAATTTCCCTGCACCCCTGGAAAACTGCTCAGGGAGTCACCTTGTATCCATGAAAACGTCACCTCCAGGGCGAGTCTTTCCCAAATTTTCGCGGTAACCTGGTGCCGAGTGTGTACAAACACTCACAATGAGTGCTTAGCAACCCCTCCTGCCAACCCAGGCAGGGGCAGAGGGAACAGAAATGTGTGTGGAGCTCTCCAGCTCTTCCTGCAAGGAAAATAAAGCGGCAAGAAGGAGAAAAACCTGGGCTGGGCTGATGGGGGGGAGGAGGAGCAGGACCTCGTTCCCTCTTTCCCTCTTCCCCTCTTCCTCTCTTCCTCTATTTCCCTCTTCCCCTCTTCCCATCTTTCCATGCTGTCAACATGAGCCTGGCTTTGTCTTCTTGGGCTTGGCAAGTCTCATTTGGGATCCAGAGAACGTCACGTCCTCGGTAAAAGTGGCTTAAATGAAATATATAAATATAAATATAAATATACATATACATATACATATACATATACATATACATATACATATACATAGAAATATACATATACATATACATATAAATATACATATAAATATACATATAAATATAAATATAGGTATAAACACAAAATATAAATATCAATATAGATGTAAATATCTATATCTAAATCTAAATACAAGTAGGGGGTGGAGGGACGCCTGTTGTGTGAGGGGATGGGGCAGGAGGAGGCAGCCCAAAGCTCAGGAGGTCTGCAGGACTTTTCCACACGGGCGCTGTCATTTCTTGTCCTGTCTGGATCCGGGGTGTCCCAGCAAGGGGGAACATGGGGCATGGAATGGGATCATCACTCTCAGGACCAGGGAACGAAGAGATCCTGAGCCCAAAGGCCACAGCTCAACCCGCACAGAATCTGCTGGGAGTCCTCCAGTGCTCTCCAGGCAGGACAAGGCCCCACCAAAGGCTGGCCGTGACATGGCCCGGGTTTCCCACCTTTGGGACATCCATTGTGACGTCTGGTGACAGTTTTTGACTCAGGAATGACATCCTAACATGGAGAGGAGCCGGTGCATCCATGGGATACATAAAAATTGTTCCATGAAAATATTCAAAGACACAGACTCCAGCTGAAGAGCTGCTGGCCGTTTGTGGGCAGCAGTGACTCTCCCACACCACCACATTTAAAGGAAATAATGTCTTTGCCCAATTTTGCCCTGCTCGGGGATAACAGTGCCCTGCTGAATCCACCACCTTCACATGGCACCACAGCATAAAACCCGGGTTCTTTTGGTTTCCTGAGAGGCCAGGAGAAAGAATTTCCTCACTGGGGGACAGTTATGGGAGATGGGCATGTGTGTCACCAGGATGATGCTCATTTGTCACCAGTTTCTCTTCTTTCCTGGAGTCTCCTGAACGCATTAAGCTGCCTTAAAATCCAGAGCCTGGAATGTGAAATGTTACTGAGTGGGTGTTAATGATTCCCAGTCAAAACTCAGAGACAAGGCACTTGCAGTTCCTTAACAAGCATTTAATAAGCGCAGCAACCCTTGTGAGTTATGTTTGGAAAAACCCTTCAAATATTTGTGAGCTGGAATATATTTTAAATTACTACTCTTGGGTAGCTCCTCCTTGTTTCTACTGCTGGAATTCCACTCCTGCTCCTTCCCAGGTAACTGACACAGACGGAGACTTGACTGCAGGACACCCTCAGAGCTGGAGAAGAACGGCAGAATCTCAGATATTCACCTGGAGAAAGGTGAACACCTTTAGCAGACCCTCTCTGCTGTGCCCTGAAAATTGATTTAGCTGGAGACATTTAAATTTGCTCCCATCCCAGCAGCATTTCAGCCTTGGGATTAATACCTGCCTTAGCTCCATGCAGACATGACACAAAACCCATCAAAAGGCAACCTGGACCACACAGCACCCACTTCCTGCTCCTGCATCCACCAATTCCGCCCATGATTTGTCTCTCCTGCTCATGCCTGTGCCGCGTTCCAGCCGTACAAATGTCAGCTGAAAGGGACACCAGCTGCTCCGCAATCCTCGGAGGCAATTTCTAGGCACAGCTCATAAATACCAGTCCTTAAATTTGGCTACGTCTGAGCCTCTCTAGCCCTGCTCCGCTGCCCTGCTCTCCACGTCTGCAAGGATTAAAGCTCCCCCCAGCCCTGCCCCTCCCCGTCTTTGATCCTTTTGTCTGGCCTGAAGAAATCCAAGCTGAGATAGAAAGCATGTGGGTTACATCAGCCTGGTAGAGAGCTCCTCCGTGTATTAGCCTTCTTCTGGAGGAGTGAGATTTTTGTGGTATGATGCACAGAGCCAAACCTGCCAGCATTCCCTGGAAAGCAAGGAGGACGGGGAGGGGGGCAGGGGGAGGGGAGAAAAATCTGAGCTCATTATTTGAGACCCGAACATGTCATTATACAAATACATTCTCGTCATTAAGCAAAGCATCCACCCAGCTGATTTCCCCGTTGCCACCCTGGTCAAGGGGCCCTGGGGAACGGGGGTTGGAGGCCGGGAATATTGATCCATTTGGAGGCTGAGGGCTGGGTTTGTCTGTGCTGGTGAGGAGGAACAGCTGGAGGGAGCATTCCCGAGCAGAGCAACAGCTGGATGCCCCTGCATCCATGCCAGCCACATCTGGCAGAGTCACGGCAGCGCTGCCACAGCTCCTCAGGCTCTCCAGCACTGCTTCCATGGGCTATTTCCCTCCCAAAAATCTCCTCAGGCTTCCCTTTCTAGAGCTGCTTTCATGGGTTATTTCCCTTCCATCACATCCTCAGCCTCCTCTTTCCAGTGTTGCTTCCATGCTCTCTTTCCCTTCCCTCAAATCCTCAGCCTTCCCTCTCCAGCGCTTCTTTCATGGATTATTTCCCTCCCATGAAATTCTCAGCCTCCTCTTTCCAGTGCTGCTTCCATGCCCTCTTTCCCTTCCCTCAAATCCTCAGCCTTCCCTCTCCAGCACTGCTTCCACGGGTTATTTCCCTCCCGTCACACCCTCAGCCTCCCCTTTCCAGCGCTCTTTCCATGGGCTCTTTCCCTCCCATCAAGCCCTCGGGCTCCCCAGTGCTTCTTCCAGGGGTTATTTCCCTCCCATCACACCCTCAGGCTCCCCTCTCCTGCCGCGCTTCCGGGGGCTCTTTCCCTCACAAAAAGCTCCTCAGCCGCTGGCTGCTTGTCACCGCGGCTGTCCCCGCACGGCAGTGACACAGCACAGACCCGGCTCTGGCAGGGTGACCGGGAGCCAGGGATTGTGTCCCGTCCATCCCGCGGGAACAGGCGAGAGCGTTTCCAAATCCAGCAGCAAGCTGCGGCCGGGGGTGGCAGGGCAGCTCCCGGGAGCAGCGGATGGCTCGTGGATTCTGTCACAGGACATTCCCAAAGCCGCTGGGCTCCCTCCCAGGCTGGAATACCAGCCCGGCCGGCGTTTAACCACACAAAGGATCCCTCTCGACTGCCCCTTGTCCCAAAGCTCTGACAAATCGCTTTGCCCTCCTCACGCGTGTCACAAAGGGCTTGTCACCCTCCCTCGGTGACACCGTCCCACCTCCGTTCGTGACACCATCCCAGAATCCCTTCTCCCCCTCCCGGGCAGCCTCAGGCGGTCAGAGCCAGCCCACAAACCCCGGCTCCCTCGGGATGTGCGGATGACTTCTCCCTGGAAGCATCCCCATCCCACCGCTGTGCCACAGAGGAGGGGTCAGGTCTCCAGCCCTGAACCAAGAACCTCCTGTACTTGCTGCAAAGCCACAGGGCTCTTTGACCATCTGAAGGTTTCCTTAATTAAAACTAGAAATCGAATTCTCAAAAATAGATACGACTCTATTTTGGGCTGAGTCCTGGGTTTGATTTTGTCCTGGTCAAACTGTCTCCTTCTCTTCCACTGTAAAACACTGCCTGGGAGCCTTTGGCCCCCAGTGGAATCAGCTTATTATGAAAGTGCTAAACTGCAGGGAAATAATTCCTGAAATCTGAAATAATGGAACAGGACAGTGGAGTCAGCTATTTAAAATTTCTGGAATTTTAGTGCTCTTGCCCACAGTGTATTTGTCACTGCAAAGTGCTGAGGACCTGAAACACTTCTGGCACAGCAGGCAAGCTGCGAAGGACGGTAAAGCAAAGGCCCTTAAAATCATGGATATTAGAAAACCAGGAATGACAGACTTTTTATTCACATTGAGGAAACCGAGGCAAGACAACTGGCTTGTTAGACAGAGGCTTAAAGTCTCTTTAATGCATTAAATCCTGTATCTTCATTGTAAATCGAATGACAAATGGGTGAGCAGGAATATTACTAACATTGACTTCTAATTTAATTGTTTGGGAAAGTTCCTGGGAAAATCTGGGCCAGAAGAAAGGTGTTCCCAGCCTCTGCTTTCACAAGGCTGGAGGCTGAGGGGTGCAAAACCTTCCAAGATGAATGCAATGCAAACATCATCATCTGCACCGGGAGCAGAGGTTGTGGCTGCCCCTGGATCCCTGGAAGTGTCCAAGGCCAGGCTGGACAGGGCTTGGAGCAGCCTGGGACAGTGGAAGGTGTCCCTGCCCCTGGCAGGGAGTGGCACAAGATCCTTTCCAACCCAAACCATTGATTCTATCATCTAAATCCTATGGTTTCCCTAAAACCCAACAACAATCCATGAATGGCCTGAGGACATAAGCCATTAGCTACACCACCTATGCAAAGAACCAGGGGATAAAATCCAAACTCAGCTCTCCTGGGAGGTAAATCTAGGGCAAATATGGATGAGGGAAAAATACCCCAGACAGGGGTGAAAACCAAATTCAGGCTTGAACAGCTACATTCCACCTTTTCCCAGCCATGGGATGGGAGAAGGGAAAGGAAGTTATTTAGGACATTGAGGGGCTGGAGCACAAGGATCAGCTGAGGGAGCTGGGAAGGGGCTCAGCCTGGAGAGAAGGAGGCTCGGGGGGATCCTGTGGCTCTGCACAACTCCCTGACAGGAGGGGACAGCCGGGGGTCGGGCTCTGCTCCAGGGAACAGGGACAGGAGGAGAGGGAATGGCCTCAGGCTGGGCCAGGGGAGGTTTAGGTTGGATATTAGGGAAAATGTCTTCCCTGAAGGGGTTGTCAGGCACTGGAACAGGCTGCCCAGGGAAGTGGTTGAGCAGCCATTCCTGGGGGTATTTAAAATATGTGTGGATTCGGCACTTGGGGACAGGGTTTAGTCATGGACTTGGCAGTGCTGGGGGAATGGTTGGACTCAATGATCTTGGAAGCTCTTTTCCAGCTGAAAACGACTCTGTGATTCTCTTTGCTCTCCTTTGTTTGGTTTGCTTTGGTTTTCCTCGAGGTTCAGAAGCGGGGATGGCTCTCTCCACAAATCCACACTTAATCAGGGTCAGAGCGCCGTGCCTCTTCCCACTTCCCAACCACTGCGTCTGCTCTGCAGAACCATTCATTAACCCCTGCACCAGAGCAGGGTTTGGCTTCTCTGCTGAATCCCCAGACAATTAAAGATGTTAAGGATGACACAGCCCCTGAGTGTCCTGGGAAACGGGCTGAGACCACAAATTTGTTTCACGTCAGCCACCACCAGCACTCCAGAGCCTGTGGCCACTGCAACCAAAACAACCAAACTAGAAGAAAAACAGGAGAGGGATATTTTCTATTTTTCACAAGAAAAGGGGATCCAGCTTCTTAGGTGGCACTGCTTGGTTGTCAGTATTGGGACCCTTTCTCAGAATCTCCACAGATGGAATAAAAATGAGCACTGACCTTTCTTTTCTAGCCGGGTGTAATCCAGACAAACAAAAGGATGTGTTTATCTGGTGGACTACATGAATTGCTTTCACAGCCATCTTTCCAAGGCAAATGCAAGTTAGAGGGAGTTCTCTGAGTGGCCAGATCCAACCCTGGGAACTCCCAGCTGGATCCCAGCTAAGTCACACTGGGTGTGATCAGCAACACAAATATGACAAAGCAGCAAAACAAGAAATCTGAAAGAAAGGCTAAGACTAGACTTAGAGCTGGTTCTTGAGAGTAATTTCTTACATTCCACATTTTATGGGAAGTGTGGGATCAATCGGGATTAAAGCAAAGGTTACACCTCACTCTTCCCATCACCCACAGTAACACTGCTGAGCCTTTGCTGAGCTGCTCTTAAAGTGATCAGGGAAGGACGTTAATTACTTCATTAAAGTGCTTTGTGCTCTCTCTGGGTGGCGATGTACCTGGGAATTGCAGCGGGATCAAAGACAGGAGAAGTTTGGAGCCAGTCTGGACAACGGAGAAGCAGAAGAGGCCCTTGATGGAAGCTGTGCCTCAGGAGCCATTCCTGCTCAAATCCTTGGACTTCTTTCAGGATCTTTCCACACCCTTTCCCTTCAAACACAAACATTCAAAAGTACAAATACAACACTGGATGACTTTTAAGATCCCTTCCAACTCAAACTGTTCTACGATTCCATTCCTAAAACCATCCCAGACAAAGTGCATCCACCATCACCATGATGTGCTCCCCAAAATCTCCTTTTCCCAAGATCTCCTGGTGCTGGTGACCATGACACATTCACCCTCTGATCTCTTGGTACAATTCCTATATCCTGCAGCTTTAGGAGGATCGACTCCAGATTCACTCCTTAAAATATATGAGCCATGTTCAGAGAAAAAAACAAGGAAAAAAAACCCCACTGCAAAATCTTCTGTGAAGACCAAACATGGTGCATTCTGTTCTCTTCCTTTTCACCACTCACCGTGGTCCATCACAGCTCGAATTATTTGTGTGTCTTCAGTTGTCCCTAGGAAATTTCCAAGGAGAAAAATCAACCAATAACCCGCATCGGGTCTCATGTAAGATCCAGGATTTGGAATAGATGAAAGATCGGGGGAAAGTTCTGCTCTCTGTCGATGAGCAGTAATTTTTTAGCTGTTATTATTATCCCAATTAGTACCCCTGACAGGATTTCACTTCTGCGCTTGCCAGGGGATCCAAGACAGCCAATAGCAGAATAAATTAAGAAAAACAACATTTTGTTTCTTTTTTTCCCTTCAGTTCAGCACTGAATCAACCCCAGTGGGGGAGGAGGGAGGAGATTCCCTCTCTGTTGCTGGGTGTGTTAGAGCTGGGCTTAATCAGAGGCTTTAAGGTCTCCAGGCCACCACTGCAGGACTTTAACCTCCTACTCCCAACAGCATCCAGCTCACAGACATGCTCTGTACACAATGGAAAGGAGTCATTCTCCCAGACTAATCACCATTCCCTCATTCCTCGGGGTCCTGCCATGCCGTGGCCTCGGCCTCAGGTTATTCCGTGCTCCTTCGGCTTCCCCGTGGCCCCGTGTGAGGTCTTGCTGGAGCTGAAGCTGGAGGACAGCCAAGGTGTCAAAGGGACACCTTTCCCCGGAGCTGTTGAGTGGAATGTCCTCAGTTTATGAACACCGGAGCAATTCTGGGTCTACGGCCCTCGTGAGCACCATCAATCAGAGATTTTCATTTCGAACTCTCCCCTGCTTTTTATGGCACTTCCCAAGGCTGGGAGGAGAAATGCTGTCACTCCCGCTGCAGTTCACTGGAGTTGCTGGGCTGGGTGCTAAACTTGTTTTTAATACTCAGAGTGGAGCCTCCAGCAGATTCCTGATGAGGGTTTGAGAAATCTGAGAATGAAAAAAAGCTCTCTCAAATATTCCAGCTCAATCCAAACTTAGTGTAAAACAGGGTTTGTGCAATGTAGTGTTACGGTGGAACGTTTCTCATGGATAAAGTTATGCAGATATTCCCCCCAAAAAAAATCCAGGACAGTAATAGATGGGAGTCTGTGTGACATCGTTCTAATACCTGAGGTATTTCTGCTTTATTGATTTAAATATAAATCAACATATTGGTTAATTTACATACTGCTTTAGCTATCACTTGAACAGCTCTAGACATTAACGCTGAGATTATTACTTATAATCTCAGGGGATATTCTCCATTTTAAAATACCTTAACCAAGAAAAGAAAAAAGAAAAAGCCTGAAATACCAGTTCAATTCCTTACAATTGCTCATTCTCACACTTTACTGGGCATCTTTGGATGCTAGAAATTAGAATGTTATGGGAATTCAAATAATAGCAGGCACAAATCTGCCTAGTCCAAGAGCAGGAGTAAGTACTATTCTTATTTTATGGAATTACTCAAGAAATAACCAGAAGAGACATGATTCTGATCTCCTCATACTTTGGAGAGATCATAATTTATTGGGATTTGCCCTTCAAAATATTTCTGACCTAGCCCAATTATAACTTTTTATTTAGAGCATGACAATCCTGCTTGATTAAGCTGTAAGGTAAGATTGCTTGGAAATGTGCTTAGTTCCAAAGGGCTTCTGGATTATTGTTTGTGATGGAAATTTTTTTAATGGGAAAACATCATTTCTTCACAGAAAGTCTTGATTTTTCAGGAAGATACTACCTTACACCTGATCAGGTTCAGGGTATAATTTCCCATCAGAGCCTGAAAAATATTCCCAAGCTTGGGAAAACAGGATGAGCAAACCAGAGTCAGTGACCAATCTCTGGGATTTATGATGATGCAGAAATTTTATTCTGAAGGCACTCCTCCTTCCTATCTCTTTGCCTTTGGAGCTCCTTAGTTTCCTAAAAAGTTCTGCTGACTTTAGACAAAGAAATATCAAATTTCTCAGTTATCCAGGTAGAAAACAAAAAATGTTGACAGCATCCATCTGACAGCTACGGATTTCAGAGAAAAGCTGGACTTGGCCCTGTATTCCATTTCCTACAGTCCAGCCCCTCGTGGTAATTCCAAATTCAAGCTGTTTCATTTTCAGACACAGGTGTGAAGGACACTGTTTTCCAAACCTCAGTGGAAGTGCTCGGTCCCAGGAGAGGGCTCCTTTAGCAGAGTGAGGAGGGGCAAGCAGAGGAAGGCTAAGGAGCCATTCCAACTTTGGACACAACCAGGATGAGACCACACATCCCTGCTGGGTGCTCAGGAGCCTCAGTCTTCCCAAAAACCCCAGGGACCAGGTTAATGAATCTCACTCTTTGCCAGAGCTTCCAGAGCCAAACCCCCGAGTGATGGCGCAAAGTTCTTCCACGATTGTGGCACTTCAGGCTTTCCCAACACAAATTCCGCTTAAGCCTGCCTTGAACCATGGCCAGTGGCAGCTGGAATTGCAGGGGATGGATTCCCCCAGCAGGGAGGGGGCCGAGGTGCACCCAGGAATTTCCCCAAAAGCGCTGTGACTCCTCCAGCCCTCCCAGACACCTCCATGGCCTCCGCCTCCCCGAAGCTGCGGCCTAAAGGGCCCGAGGCTTTGTGCAGCCACTCTGCTGCCCTGAGGGAAACAAGGAGGGCATTTTCTCTGCTCCTCGCTTAATTCAGTCAGCAAACATTCCCCACACAAAACAGCTGGGCAGGGAAGAATGGCTGGAGGCACCATCTTGCATTTGCCCAATGGATTAGTTGGTAATTGCTGGGTGTCTCGAATGCAAAAGGGCTCCTGACTCCTGTGTATTGCAGGACAAGGCTCGGTCTTTATTTGATTTATTGGTCATTACTATTTTCCTCCCCCTTTCTCGCCCTGACCTGTTTCCTAAGTCCTTTTTCTCGGGAGGGAGAGGGAAGCAGGGGAGGGTGATGGGGTTTTCATTAACAAAGCCCTATGAGCCTAAGAGTGACTTTGGAAGGCAGGATATTGACCTTTATGGCTCCTAATGCCACGTTACAACATCTAATCCCACATTCCAGGCTGAAAAAATGGGGAGAGGATGGGCAGAAGAGAAAATACAACTCATTGTGCAAAATGCCTTTGCTCCAAAGAAACCGGAGGTCATTGCAAGGTCGTTGCAGGGACGTGGCAAAAAAGGGGAAAAAAATTAGATTTGGGTGGATTTTTTCTGGGGATGTACAGGAATTTCCAGTGAACAGAGGAGCTTTGGAGTGATTTATCATCATGAGAATTTAATCTCCTCTCCTTGACTTCATGTCACTCCCCCCACCCTCCCAAAATTCATCTTTATCAGGCATTTATCACCCAGGAGGTGAGGGCAGGGCAAAGTCTGCCCCAACCAGAGCCAGGGCGGAGCTGCTCATGAGGTGGGCAGTGACAAAAGATAGGCTAGAAAAGCTGGACCTTCTAATCCTGGAGAAGGGAAGGCTCCCAGGAGACCTTAGAGCCCCTTCCAGCCTAAAGGGAGCCGGAGAGGAATTTTGGACAAGGGCCTGGAGGGACAGGAAAAGGGGCAATGATTTTAAGCTGGAGGTGGGTAGGTTTAGATTAAATATTAAGAAGTTCTTCACTATAGAAGTGAAGAAACCTGGCACAGGTTGCCCAGAGAAGCTGTGGCTGCCCCTGGATCCCTGGAATTGTTCTAGGCCAGGTTATCCCAGGAGCGGCCTGGGATAGTGGAAGGTGTCCCTGCCCATGGCAGGGGGTAGAACTGGAGGATCTTTAAGGTCCCTTCCAACCCAAACCCTTCTAACATTGTATGAACAGCCCTTCCTTCTGGATGAAGAGTGGGAAAACCCTCTTTTCTTTGGAAAACCAGTGTTTTTCTCTGTGGGAAAACCAATAATGCTGGAATTTGAGCAAACCTCTCCCCATGTTCAGGGAGCAAACAGGCTCACCCCACCAATGCATCCCAAAGGGTGACAGTGCCCAGGATAAGCCGGCTCTGTCCCCGTTATCTCCCTGAAATATTTCCCTCCTTGTACATTGTCTGGATGTTAAATTCTGATTTCATGAGTCCATGTGTGTCTGAGCACAATATCATTGAAAATCTTGCTTCAAGGCCCTGTTATACAAATAAATAAGGAAGTGGGGGAAAAGAGGGATTCAGGCAGAGAAAGGAGAAACAGGCAACCCTAAATAACTGATAAAACCTCAGAAAAAAAAAAAAAAAAAAAAAAAAAAAAAAAGAAAAAAAAAGAAGAAAGGAGAGACTTTATAGCATTTGGAAGTAAATACTGATACCTGTGACCTGAAGAACATCTCAAAAGGTTGGTTTGTTTCCAAAAAAGAGCCAGTGGTGTTTCCAGCACAGCCTTTCCCACTGGTGCAGACTGGGACATTACAACACTGTCTGACCACTGGTGGGTGATTTTTTACAGGGCATTTTTACCAGCAGCAGTGACAAAGCAAGGAACGGTGACACAGTTTGTTAGAATCATGGTGGCTGTTGAGCTCCTAAGAGGTTTTCATCTGGAAGTTTGTTTTTCGTGCAAAAAAAGATGGAAATACCATGTGAAAACAAATTGATTTTGTTAACACTTTATTCTAGGGAAAAGAAATAGAAAATTAATGCTTTAAGATGAAAATTTCCTCATCTGCCATGTGCAGGGTGGAATGATTCATGTTATTCAAGCAATCTGGGGGAGAGAGAGGGTAAGGAAGGGGATTAACTTCTTGGGAAAGCTTAGGGTGTTTTTTAAGTTACAGAATTCCCTTCAAAGCCAGAGGCAGATCCCACACATTCTGTGTGCCTTCCAGTCTGCCTCCCTGTGCTGATCCATCCCCACGCAGAAACCCAGACATCCAACTAATAATTAGAGTTCATTACTGCAGCCTCAAGAAGGCTCCTCGTGTCTCTCTTAGAGCCCTGACTCCCCATCTTGTCTGGGGGCAAGTGAGAAACCAGAGGCTGTGGCTGGAGATCTGCTGGAAAATCACTGCTTGCTCCCTTTCCTTGATCCCATTCCGGCTCCTCTGCTCAGACACCCCACTTTTAAACCGTTTTTGGTTCACGTTCATGCGAATTAAACAAAATAAACCGAAGCAAATCGGCCCTGACTAGATTTGGGTTTGCTCCCTCTCCGCAAGACGCACACCAGGGCTTTGCTCGCAGCACAGCCAAAACCAAAGGACAATTAAACTCCAGGTTCCCTTTTAAATTAAACATTCCCTTCCAGGTCGCGGGTTCTGCTCCAAACCAGACAGTGAATCCACCAACGGGTCGGTAAGAGAGTTCAGTGCTGTGGCACAGCTCCCTGAAAATCCCCCTCGCGCCGTGGACGTCAGGGATGCCAACCCGGTGAACTCCTGCTTCAGGATGGGAACGTCCTGATTTTTCACCAGGTCTGCAGAGGGGGAAGGATGTTTGTTATTCTTGAGGAATTTTATTATTTTTTCCTGGATTCACAACAGCACAGAGGCTTGGAGGAGCTCGTTGCTTTTGCTAATGTGTGGTTTGCAACAAGAGCTGCGGAAAGGCTCCTTGAAGGAAAACCAAACTGGCTTCGGGAATGAGCCAAGCCCAAGTGTTTGGGAGGGATCCGGGGAAGAGGATGAGGAGTGGGGAGGGGGAGAGGTAAAGGAGGGTAATAAGAGCTGTGTGTGGTACTTCCACACAGAAAAAAAACTCTTGAGGAATGGATTTGGGATGCCTCCCTTTGGAAAGAGTTGAAAAAAGGCAGCAGAAGGCTGCATTTAAGGAGAGGTTAGAAATGTTTAAAGAGCAAATAGACCCAAAAAACCCCAAACCATGTCCTTGAGGGCTCCTCTCCCATCAGCATTCCCATTCCAGGAGAGCACACTGGGTAAGGCTACGTGACCAGTGAATGTGTCCTGACCCCAGCTGCACCACAAGAATAATAGAACTCATATTGTGCTTTCCTCTGGTAGAATTCAGAACACTTTATGGGAAAACTTGTTTTGACCAAAAAAAAAAAAAAAAAAATTTCTCCAGCAGGAACTGGAACCGGGAAAACAAAACAAAACAAACCCCAACTTTTAGAAATTTTCCATCTAAAATACAAAAACGGGAGGGAGAAACATTTTAAAGAGGGGAAAACAGTTTTGCCCAAAACCAAAACATTTCATTTCTGAGAAAAAAAAAAAAAAAAATCCCAAACCCCAAGGCATGGGGGAGGTTCAAGTGGCTTGTCCGGAATCCCACTTGGGACTTGCACCTACATCACCTAAGCCACAAGTGAGTCTGTCTTCAGTTAAACTGTAACGTCAACAGTGATTCCAGGCAAATGTTGAAAAATGAGCCCAGCTTTCCTGGTGAAGGCGCCGGGCTCTAAACCAGCCTCTGGAAGAGCTCTCCTTGCCCACACACGTTATCCAGCACTGGGGTGGAACAGCAGAGAAGGCAGGAAGAGCCCAGGGAGAACATTTACCCCTCACAAGCCTTTCCCAAGGCTCCCAGATTCCTGCTGCTCCACTTAGGGAGCTCCTGGGAATGATTTCCCCTGAGCGACACCGGGTTTCGGCCTCTCCCAGACCTCCAGGTTTCCTCCTGAGCAAACAGCACGTTAATCCTGCACGGAGTTTTCCCAGAGCACACGGATCATGTCACCCATGGAGACTCTCAAGATGTCATCTGCCACTTCAGAGGGACTCAGAGAGCCAAGAATAGCAGAGAGCCAGAGCAGCACATACCCCTGGGTGCTCTACAGCTGTGCTCGAGCCTAAGACCTGTAATTTTCACACCATTTCTCACCACCCTACACTCAGACAAGTCCATTTTCCCAGCTCTGTGGTCTGAACACCCAGATCTCCAATTTTTACATTGTCCTCTCATTCCAAAGGGTTGGCAGAGCCTGGAGGCAAAATGCTTTCAGTGTGTTTTGTTTCTTGCTCTGATTTATATTGGCTTCTGGAATTAATTCTTCTGTTTAATAATTATTTGATGAAGCAAAAAGTGGTGAAAAATACCCAAATGATGACACGGATGGGTTGGTGGATGTTCCAGGATGGTTTTACTACACAACAGCTTTGAGTGAGGAGGGATACTGAGAGCTGGAGAGGAAATCACAGTAGAGTGAAGCAGAAAATGTCCATTGTACCTCCTTTCCACCTCCTCCCTTTAGGGGGTGAAGAAATCACTGAAACTTTCAGTCTCACCTACCTTTTCAAGCTAAACATGCACACTCCTTCAGCTGATAGGGGTAGAGAGGTCATTCGTGCAACCAATATTTTAAAAAGGGGGGAAAAAAAAGGAGGAATTCTTTATTTGAAAGGTGAATTTGTAGCTTGGCTGTTGGACCATCTGTGCAGTGACCAATGTATCTCATCTCTCAGCTGGAACCAGTCACATTCCAGCAATACCCTCGCCCTAAATGAAGCAAATCTGTTCC
Source organism: Bombycilla garrulus (assembly GCA_013400315.1). NCBI lineage: Eukaryota > Metazoa > Chordata > Aves > Passeriformes > Bombycillidae > Bombycilla > Bombycilla garrulus. The sequence goes on along the minus strand of VXBU01015729.1, from coordinate 574,657 downwards.
AGATGGAGAGATTTCCAAAGAATTTTACACCTCAAACCAGCACGAGGTGCAACCAGTCTAATCTTTCATCCAGTGGGACGGCAGAGGATACAGAAAAACACCTTGCAAGGTGGATTTCTTTTCCTGACTTAGTGGGAGTTGGAGCAGAAGTGTTGGATCTGCAATGAGACCTTGACACCAAACCCAGAGCTTGGTCTCTGCAGGAGGATATTATTGCTTTGAGTTGAGGATGTTTTGTTCAGACACAACAGTGTGTGATCTTGCCAGTGAATCCAGTCTCCGAGGTTTTCAAATCAAATTGACCCTAGATATTCAGCTTCTACCTTTTTTCCTTGGAATCTAAGTGAATTTAGGTGCTGAAGACTCAGGGAATGCTCTTTCTATGCCTCTTGTGTGCTTCTGGAAGTCGAGCTGGAACCAATTCTGCAGCCAGCACTCAAACACAGCCTGGCAACAGAAGGGTAAAACAGCACCTAAGGCACATCTCCGAAATGCACATTTGGATTAAAAGCCGGACTTCTGTGCTATTTACTGGCAGATGCAGGCTTGGAGAAACATCTTCCCTTACCAGTGCCAGTGGCCAATGGCTCATTGCACTCAAATCCTCTCAGGCTCAGGAATTTCGGAGAGCAGATTCTTCTTGTGATTATCCGCAATTTTTTGAGGGATGGGTCTTTCACAGAAGCCTAGAACCCTGATTAGCTGGAGTTTGGAGAAGACATCCCTGACAAACCTGACCAATCTGCAGCTTCTCTTTGCTTCCAGGTGCTGACAGGTGTTTTCCTCACGTGGAACTTGGTTTTAGGCGCCTATGAAAGACCCATCCCTCAAAAAATCTGCCTCCCTGGTTTACAATCCCAATCCTCTGGGTGACAAGCTCTGGTGAGAGATGAGGGATGAAGGTCAACTCCATGGATTTCTCCATCAGAGGAGGAAGATGCTGTTGGCGCCACTCTGGCAGCCAAAATGTTTCTCAGGTGGAGCCCTCAGTGCAGGGATCTGCTGGGGATCATCTCCATCTTTTTTTGTCCTGCTTTTGGGGTGGGAATGTGGTCTGAGAGGGTCTGCACACCCAACACTCTTCCATCTCAGCAAGGCACTTCCCAAAGGGCTCTCTTACCACCCTAAGGATGCCCAGGGATATCTGAGTTGTGCCAGTGGATTTCAGGTCAAGATTTAAACCAAATGGAATTCACTCTTCCAGGAGTTCTTTCCATCCTTAAAGCACCATGATGCACATCCTGGAATACTTAGGGTGGAGGTGAAGAAAAATGTTTTTTGAGAGAGGGTCCCAGGGATTGGAACAAAAAGGAAACCGCACTAATTTAAATTAGGATTAGATTTGCTTAGAAAATCAAATAAACACCAAAATCTGTCTATCCATATATGAACTTTTCTCCTACTCTCGAAAAAAATTAAAGGAAAAAAAAAATCCCAGTTTGGCTTGGATTGAACTGCGTTGAGTATGAAGACCAAAACCAGTCACTAATTAATGGTGTCTCGTTTTCTGGTATTTATGCACCATAAAAATTAATAAGGGACTTCTCTGGGAAAATAAATGGTCAGCTGGAAAGCCAGCTTTGGCCTTTGGTTTTTTTCCTGTTACTCATAACTTCTCAATGAGATTCCTTGAAACTTTGAGCTGGTTCCTTCCCAGGAACTTTTAGCAACTTCCCGGAGCCAGTGTTTCAAATGAGGAATTGATGCAGCCTCCTTGATATCAGTGGACAGAGACTGGGTGTAAAATGTAACTCCTCATGCTAATTTCCTGAGCTCATATTCTCAAGAAAAAAAAAAAAAATCAGGAAGAACACACAGAAAATTAATTTTCAGAAGCTGTGGATTTAAGTACATCTCTATCTACAGTTTTCTGCATTTTAAGATTTAGGCACCAAAACTTCCATTTCTAACAGCGGTAATCACTTGTAATGATCACATGAAAGGCAGCAGGTGTTTTCTTTCCTAAAAAAAGGTCCAAAACTTGGGAACATCTCCAGTGAGCAATGGAATCTCACACTGATTCTTTGTTTTGTCCAATTTCCCCACATAATCCATTCTGGCGTGATACAAGATACCAGCTTAATCTTTAAACAACATAGTTGGGATTAAATGTTGCATCTGAGCTGAAAACTTCTGCTTTCCAGGAGGTTTAGGTGTGGAAACAAGAGGAGAAAGCCACTCACACAGCAAACAGGAGGTCTGGAGCCCAAGCAGAGACCAGAAACCGGGACGTCAGATATTAGCTGCCTTGCTGGGGGAGTTCCCACACTCCTTATCAGCCTCCCACTCCCTCCATTCCAGCAAATCCATTCCAGCAGCACCATTCCCACCCGTGGAAGTGACCTACAGCAGCCTGGCTGGGCTGGAGAGGAGAGAGGGAGCACAGCAGGGCTCGGGGTGGATCAGCAGAGCTCCGTGGATGCGAGAAGCGAACCCAAGAGCTCGATTATAGGCCTTCACGAGAAAAACCTCCCCTGATTCCACATCCTTACGTTGCAAACGGGAGCCTCAGATGGAATATTCCACACCAAATCTCCATCTGAATTAAGCAGTGATAGCCTTGGACACTGTCAGAGCTTTGCTGGTTGACATCAGCCCAGAGCAGGCCCAGGATCCTCTTTGATTTTTGTTGTGTTGTTACTGTGGGAGGTTTTTTTTGTTTTGGTTTGTTTTTTTTTTTTTTTTCCTGTGAACAATTCTCCTGGAATCTTTAATTCCAGCTTTTCCCCTTAATGGATCCTCTTCCTGCAGCAGCCCAGCACTGGAGAAGGAATCCTGCTTGGGCATTCCTAGGCAGCCAGGTCTCCTTTGAGGCCTGTGGAGAGCTGCGGGTGTTTGGCTGGGGATGAAAGCAAGAATGAACAATGCTGGTTTATTCCTGATATTTTGCTGCATTATTTCAGTGATGTCAGAGCCAAACCTTCGGGAAAAAAATATATATGTAGTACACAGGGCTGGGTCCAGTGGCTGGATTAAAAGAACAGGATTATTTTGATTACCTTGATTTAGAGCACCAGCAGTGCTGAATCATGTTCAGCCAAAGAAATATCACGGAGGCAAAATTTACTCCTCTGTACAGAGAAAAGCAGGAGAAGAGGAAAGGAGGGAGGAAAGAAAAATGACTCTGAATCAAAAGATGAAAATATACACCGGTTCAACATTTTCTTCTTGTAATGATTTTCTTTCTTAAGCAGGCAACCACAAAAGACAGAGATGTTTAATCCATTAAAAGCGCAGCTTTCTGGACAGAATAATCCGAGTTTTGTCAAGCCACCAGCCTGCTTCTCCCTGGGTGGGCCCAGGCTGGGGAGGGAATGGGCTTTTATTTGATTCCCTCGGAACAGGTCAGTGTGCACAGGCTTTAGGGATGGTATCTAATAACCTTTCCTGGCAGGTTGTCAACAGGAGCACGGGAGAAATGGATTTTCACCAGGGAGTAGCACAAATCCGAATTTTCTCCGGTACCACGGTCGCAAGAGGGAGGATGACTTGGGGAGAGGGACGAAGTTCTTCTCTTTCAATGGTTTCCTTCACCAGTCATTGTCATTTTCTTCAAAGGTTGGAAAGCAGAAGATCCCCCACTTTTTGCAACACGTGGATTCATGGAGAGAGGTTTTGACAGCCCGGCTTGAATCAGAGCGGTGTAAATCATCTCTGGAGAAAGAGGGATTTTCCTTGAGCATTAGCACAGGCAAGGACGATGAATGGGTGGAAATCTTCTCTTGATCCTCTCCTCTGGAATAGGGAGGACAACACCAGCATCACTGCATGGCAGAATTTAGGTACAAACACTGGGGCTCTGATTGGAAAACAACATCTGTTGGAAGATAAGAGTCATTGGAAGATAAGAGAAGAGTTATTGGAGGATAAGATAATATAAGATAAGATAAGATAAGATAAGATAAGATAAGATAAGATAAGATAAGATAAGATAAGATGACCCAGGCTTTGCTGTCACAGCATGAGCACCACCAAGGAATCATCATCTCTCCTGCACCTGCCCTGCGTGAGGCTGCAAATCGTCTCGACCATGGGATTCCAAATTCCTATTCCAGCATATCCTCGTTCACTCTCCTTAGTACCAGTCCTTGGACTCTTCTCCCACAAGCCTCAAACTCTGCTCAGGGAACTCAGTTTTGTGTTGGGGTAAGAAAAATGTGTGAAAGCTCTTTAAAAAGTAGCATATTTGTGTCACATTAAAAAAAAAGTGTTTTCCTACTCATATTATTTATACCTTCTTCTTGCACAAATGTAGAATCACAGGATCATAGAATAATTTGGATTGGAAAAGACCTTTGAGATTGTAAAGTCCAACTGTTAACCTTGATAGAATCAAAGAGGTTTTGTCCCCCCTCCTTTGGGAGACAAAAAAAGCCCCAATAAAGCAAAACCTCAAACAAATAAACAAAAACAAACCAAATCAAAAAGCACCAAAAAAACCCGAAAGCAAAACCCCAGGAAATACAAGTTCCATCTCTTCAGTTCACAGAAACTTCAGTTAACGAAGATTTCCATACTAAAAATTAATTTTGTTCTCATTAAAATGATCATTTCGATTGCAACAAGCAGAAAAGCCCCCAGCACAGCAGAGGGCTGAAAATAGAAATGCTCCATCTACAGCGCTGGGCTCTGATGATCCTTGTGGGTCCCTTCCAGCTCAGAATATTCCATGATTCCCTAGGGGTCTCCACACTGAATCCAGTGCTGCCATTTATCCCAATCTCTGGAGAGAGCAAAGCCCCTACGCTGCTGCATCCCACTCTGGCACGGGATGAGGGACCAACGGGGAAAGTAGGAAGGACTGACAGACAGAGGTTGAAGGTTGGGATTCCCTGGAAGGAAACTCAAGGAAAATCCCTTTTGGAAGCTCACCCTGGTCCCCGGAATCTGCCTGTGGGTCCTTCCTCACCAAAGTCATCCTAACTCTCTCCCTGTGTTTCTACCTGGCTTTGGGAGGAACCAGGTTCATCCCACCATGGGATTCACACAGAAAAACAACCAGCTCCTTGTTCCCAAGGATTTGAGGATCAGCTGTGGCTGCAGAGGTTCTCTGGGTGACTGGTGGACACACTCCTGGGCTTAGCCAGCCGTTCCTGGCGGATAAAACACACGGAGGGTTAGGAGTGCCATGTGCAGGGACAAACCCTGTGATGTGGTCCCAAAACCACTCCCGAACACGGGGCTTTTGGGGGATGGAGCAGATCTTGCCACGTCCATCTGGCCCCACGGGAGAGGCATCTTCATGGCTGTGGATTTTCCCAGAAAGGTTCTGAGTGCCCCCAAAACCTGGTGCATTACCCAGGCACTAAGCCACACACAAACTGAGCCCCCGAGGATGTGGAATTAATTGCTCATTTCCCAGAAACCTCAGGCAGTTTGTCACAGGCTAATAAAGAGAATAATGGATCATGGGGGAAAATCATAATTAGGTTCACCAAACGTAGCCTAGGCTTCTGTTTTTGTTTCAAATATCAGTTCCACCAAAGTAGGAGTATTTTGTGTTTCTATGACTTCCTGAGTAAAATTGGGAGGAAATCGTAAAACGCTAAAAAACGCCCACAAATTAAAAGTTCTTATCTTGACATGAAAATATTATTCGGAATCTCTGTGGATTGTTTTACTAATTTCCAAAATGGATGATCAAATACTGAGTGATCCCTCCATGGCTGCCAATATTTTTAATAGGCATCTTAGTCAATGTTAGTACAGCTGTCCCTTCAAATCAACTCTTCTGGTGACTCACACTTGGATTCGGAGATTTCCCGAGGTTTTATCTGCTCTTGGTGGGCCTGTCCTTGGATCCCGTCACACGAGAGAGCAGGAGGTTCCTCCTCATCCAAAACACACAACCCACGGCGCAGTGAAAAGGACACACACAATTAAAAGAGGCGAGAAAAGGAGGGAAAAAAGGAAAAATAAAAAATAAAAAGACCAGCAGGGTTGTTTCGTGCTCCAGCAGATTGGCATTTTTATGTAAAACTCTTGGAATGCCATATTCCTGCAGCCACCCTCCAGCCTTACTCATGGCGAGTTCACATCACCTGTTTCCCCTTGGAGTTGACATTTCCAAGGGCTTTTGGCTCCCTGACGTGCAGTTGGAAAACTGAAAGGCAGGAAAGTCTCCACGTTCTGGAGAAAACACGGTTCCTTGCAAAGCCTCACGGAAACGTCAACAGCCAACGGAAATGGAGCCGAGGAGGCCGTGAGACGCTCGCCCTACTGCAGAAAACAACTATTAATGTCCGTTTGAGGAATTAATATTCATTTCAGGAATTTTATTTCTCAGACTGAACTTTTCCCAAGTCAATTTGATTGAAGGTTCCAGGAAATTTAGTAGTGCATTGACAGAGGGAGAAAACCTTGCCCTCTAAAATCTCATTTTTCAGGTGGAAAAGTGCTTTTTGACTTTGACCCCAGCTGTGACACCAGAGAGGTTTTGTGTCAATAGCTGGAGTTTTGTTACTGCCCAGATTGCTCTTAGTCCTGAAAAAAAACAAAAAAACCAAAAAAAAAGAAAACTAAGGAGAAGTCTCTGGGCTGAATAATTTTGAAGCCTCCAGTAGCTTGAAATATCTCCAAACCTATTAAACCCTGAAACCAAAATAAACATTTTGTCCTCCCTTCATGGATGCATAAAGAATGTCTTAAGGCAACCCGGCCACTTGCCTGCCAATCCCAAATTGCCCTCAAGAACATATTCTCCAGGGCTTTGTCAAATCAGCTTTAACATTCCTCAAACAACAGGGGGGTTCTACTACGTTCCTGGAAAGGCTTTTCCACAATCTGGTCCCATGTCCTTTTTAAAAAGCACCGTAAAGCACCCGGTACCTGCAATAATCAGAGCTGGAGAGGAATCCAACTTTCCATTCTGTGGTAAATCCCATGCTTTCAAATATCTTTCCAGTCTGGATGCAAGGGAAAGCAAAATATTTTCGAGATTTGCTACTAAACAGGGCTCTGAGGGAAAAGGACACTTGCAGTTGATATAAATGTCAATAAAGACAAAATTTGGGATCGAGTTGAGGTTTATTGTTTTTATATGAACAATATGCTGCAGCATCTTAAAAAAAAATTAGGAATAAAAACACTTCCTGAAACTGAAAACCAAAACTTTTCTTTCTAAAGAAAAACTTGTCAGAAGTGCTGTTTACAAACCATATCAGTTTTATCAAATTGGCTTTTTCCAACAGGAAAACATTCCTGCAGAAAATTTCCCATTGGCTCGCAAGCAGGGCTTTGCAATATCAAGGTCACAAAAAGTGGGTTTTGCTTCTGCTCTCCAAGAATTTCAACTGCCCAACTATTGCTTTCCCAGAAGATGCATTTCACAGAAAATTATTATATTGGAATTGAATCCTTTTAAATTGAAGGAATTTAAATATTTTAATCAGTGTATTCAGGAGCAGTGCAGGACCAATGACTAAATTCAAACAGTGTTTACGTTGAGCCAATTCTTTATTTTCTCAGAATTTAAATTCTTATACCCTTGGTTTTCAAAATATATTGATTCAATTAAGAACCTAAATGTTCCTTAAATTAAAGAAATGTCAATATACAACTTGAGCTACTCCAGAATTTCAAATTAAGTCTGGGCTTGAGGCGGATTCTTGAATCACAGGATGGTTTGCGTTGGAAGGGACCTTTAAAGGTCATTTACTCCAACCTCCCTGACATGAGCAGGGACATCTTCAACTAAATCGAGCTCTGTTCAACTTGTCCTCAAATGTTTCCAGGGATGGGGCATCCACCACCTCTCTGTGCCAGTGTTTTACCACCCTCATTGTAAAAAAATGTCCTTTTTTCTATCTAATCTAAACACCAGTGGCTGACACAAACACCCATCCCCTCAGCCAAAACCCAATTCAGGCACCCTCCCACCCTAACGGCCTCGTGAACTCCCTTCCCCACCAAAGCCCCACACCATTGATTAATAATTATTTGCAGAGGGAAGCTGCCTGCACTCTCAGCCCTTTAATATTGATTAAGAAGCACTCGGCAAGGAAAGGCTGGGTGGCTCCAGCTCTGGGAAGTGCCAAGGAAAATAAAGCTGGTATTAGTGATCCTCAGCGTCTTTGCTGAGAAAAAGGCAGCATTGTGGGCTGGGAGACTGCTCACCAAAGGCAGATCTTTTCCACTCATCCAACAACAATAACAGCATTGGATAAATAGGTGGGATACTCGCAAGGGGAACCGACGGAGGGAATTGAAAATGAGCGAAAGAAGCAAAAAAAAAAAAATAAAAAAAAGAAAGGGAAAAAAGGAAGGTGTTAAGACTTTCCAGCATTCTGAGAGAACAAGGTTTTATCCTCAGTCGGGGGAAAAACAGATTTACTAAACAGGGTGACCTCACTTGTTTGCACAGCATTCAGTAACATGAATTTTATTGCCTAGGGTACCTCCATGGGAGCTTGCAAAGCCTTTCCAGCAGCCCTGTGAAAGATGCCGAGCGTATGGAAAAGACATAAACCAGCTTGAGGAAGGAATGGCACAGCTGGGGGAAACAAAAAAAAGAGAGCCTAGAAACACCCTGGTTGGGTGTAAGTAAAATTGAGAGAGAAAAATCCTTTACTGTGAAGGTGGGTGGTTGCCCAGGGAAATTGTGCATGTCCCTGGAAGTGTCCAAGGATGGGCTTGGAGCAAGGAAAAGTGTCCCTGCCCGCAGCAGGGGTGGAATGAGATGAGTTTTAAGGTCCCTTTAACCCAAAGCATTCTGGGTTTCTATGATCTTGTGGACACTCTGGGAAAGTATTTCTCTGCTCTGCTCAGTGAGGGATATTTGAGCTCGTGGTGGGGAGGTTTCTCCTTGTTGCCTGGAAGAGAAGACCAACCCCACCTGTTCACAGAAGAGGCTCCTATGAGCTCTTGGGTGGGAGAAGCTGTCTCAGTGTCTGCTGGGGCTGAGAGCCTCTCGTGGATGGGAGAAAAGCAAGGGCAGAGCATTTCCACACCCACTGGCCCCGGGCTGAACCAACAGGATGCTCGAGGACACTGCTGCCCTTCCCTGAGCAGTCACCAAAGGGTGGGGACAGGAGTTCCACAGCAATAGCTTGAAGCCAGCCTTGTTCCCAGCAAGCCTGGACAGTCCTGAGCCGTGAGGTGTGCTGCCTATAAAGGCAGACCTGGAAACAGAGACCAGACAGAGTAAAAGAATAAAAAGGTATTTATTGAAAGGATCCAGTTTGGGCAGTGCAGAAACCCCTCTGGGCCTACACCCAAACAATCCAGGAATGGTCACAAAATGGCTGCCCCGTCACAAGGCCTCACACTTTTATAAGCTCTGGTTCATTAGCAAATTGGAGTTAATTGTTCAATTACAGCTTCAGGTTATGAAGCTCCATCCTCTTTGTTCTTTCCCTCTTCATCACTCTTTTTACACTATTGGGCCTAAAATTTGACCTTGGTTCCCAGCTGGAAAGGAATTGTTTTGTCTCCCTCCTCTGTGAGGAGAGCTCAGCAGCCCTTTATATGAAACCCAGAACTGTGCACTAAACCAGCACAGAATCTGAAAAATATAAAAGCTAAAACTTAAGGCATCAGGTGGCCTCAGGCAGAAGTGAACACCAACCGAGCAGCTGCACACGGGGCAAACCATGATAATGTTTTACCTGCTGTTCCTTTGAGCCAACAGCCAGCCAGAGAATCCCAGAATCCCACAGCAGTTTGGGTTTAGGGATCCCAAACGTCATCGAGTTCCAACCAGCCATGCAGGAGTTTATTCACTGCAAATTAAACGATCTGTGCTTTCCCCTTTTTTGCTTTTCGTGAGGAAATCTCTCTGTGAGAAAGACAAGAATTTTCCGGGACAAGGACTGGAAGGAACCAGATGAGCAAACAAAAATTCCTCTTTTTGTTTGTACCTTCATCCTGGGGTGCTGTCAGCTGGCCCCTTCCAAGGAATTCTCTCCCAGCTCCACCTGGTGGCAAAAAGGACATTTGGGCCGTGGCTATGGCCATCAGGTTGGGCTCCAAGGGGACAGGGAATTGTTTCTGCTGTTGCCATTTTGCTGAGAGTCCCTCGATCTGGGTGGCACTGATGTGACTCCTCTTGTGGGGTGGGAACAACCCTTTGCTGCACAGGGAAGCAAATTCATCCCTGTCCCCTGCCCGTGGTGAGCGCCATGGGGCAGTCACAGCTGGGAGGAAGGAACCTGGGAAGAAAGCAGAGGGAGCCTGGGGCTGGCAGCTGCTCCCAGAATTTTCCTGGGGGTTGAGTTTTTCTTGACCTGGAAGACCATCAGGAAGAGTTTGGACAACACCCTTGGGCATAGGGTGTGACTCTTGGGGATGGTCTGTGCAGGGCCAGGAGCTGGACTTGATGATCCTGATGGGTCCCTTCCCACTCCGGATAACTTGTGATACCACGAAGGCTTCTCCGAGTGGGATCAGAGCAATGAAATCTCCCAGACTGGCCTTTGGATGTCCAAGACCGAACCCAGCTGCCCAGAACTGGGCATCTTGTGTCCTCTGAGATAACCTGAAGTGTCTCAGCTGTCCTGTTTTGCTTCCCAGATGAAAGAGTGGAAGTTACACCTCTGCCTCACGCTGCTGCAGATAACCTCAGCTTTATCAGTGTGTTTGACATGACCCTAATGATAAGGGGCTGTAAAAAGATAAGATACAGATACACACACCATGAGATAACACTGGATCGGTGCAGGACCCTTCACAGCCCTTTGAATGACTAAAAAAATAAATCCTGATTAAAATACCTGCAGGAGCAGGTCAGTTCCTGGTCCAAAATATAGCTCAGACCAGGCCTTAACACAAATTTCTCCACACACAATTAGAACAGAGGCAGCAACATTGTTGTCTGGATTTTGCTGTTACCAACAGAGAGAAGGAAAGAGAGACAGAATAAAAAAGAGAAAGGGAGAGAAAGAAACCAAGAAGAGAGGAAGAAGACTGCAAAGAAAATCCATGTGGCTGCAGAAATACAAAATATTCCCTAAAAGCAGGAATTAATAATAGCTCTTTTTTTTTTTTTTTCCATGCTAGAAATTTGATATTTTTAAATGTGTAACAGAATATATTCATGAGAAAATAACAACAGAGGAAAAAAAATTAAAAAAAAGGAATAATGAAAAAGTCCCAACTTTTTCTTAAATATTAAAAATCTAATTTCTAAACATCGTAATTATTCAAAAATCATGAGCTGGCAAAAATTCCTGGGCCTGGCTCATGGCTAATTAAGATGTCACAGCCCCAAACATGCAATGCTTTGACTTCTAGCATCAAGCCAGTTCCAAACACTGTTATTTATGGTTGCTGGAAATGGCTTGGGAAGGCCGGGTGCATCCATTTGGGATCTTCCCCTGGCTTCCACATGCCAGGAGCTGAGGTCACTGGTGTGGAAAACATCAGGGTGTGGGAAGTGGAGCCTTTGGAGAGAGTTATGGGAGCTCTGGGGCACATCCCTGTGGGAAGGGAGAGGTGCCCGTGTGGGGATGGAACATGGAATGTGCAGCTGGCTCTTCCCTGGGGCAGGGACAGCATGGGCACAGTTCCCACCCTGAAAAGGGGAAGTGTTGCAGCCACACTTTGTCCCCCAACTCCAGAATGAAACAAAATGCTTGGGGAAAAAAAAAAAAACAAACACAGGGAAGTCAGGAATTGCTGATTAATTCCCAAGGATATTTGGGCAGTTGTAATAATTCCCATTCCAGTTGAGGTGGGCGTTAAAGTGGGAGCCAGGCTGGACAGAGCACTGGGGAGGGCATCCAGCAAAAACATTTTATTTCGGTTCTGCTCCCATTCTATGCTTTTATTTCCTCAGAATAATCAGGAATAAATCTATCGCATTCCTTCCACTGGTGATTCCTACACCAAATGTTCCACACAGATAAGTTAAATAGGGAATTAAAAGCCTTGTGCAAAACAAAAATATTTCAGAATGATCATTTGTATAGAAAATAACAGGAATTAAAACAAAACAACAAAACAAAACTAATTGAAAATGAATAATAATTAAATTATGAACCATATTTTCAGGTTCTATAACTCTGAATACTTCAATTATCAGGCCTCCCACACAGCTGCTTGTTTTGCATTTTGAGTGTGTTCAACCTGCTAGAACTGGCTCTGAATTTCTCAGAAATTCACAATACAGCACCCAAAAATAAAAACGAGGTATGGATTTACATAAACAACCTTCGCCTTCTGAGAGTGCTGCAGCACATCTCAGATGTGATTTCAGGTGAGTGAGAGGTAAAACTGAGATGATTTGGGTGAGGTTGGCCTTGGGATGATCTTGGCATCAGCAGCCAAGAAATTGGATCAGGAAGCTTCAGGATTATCCTGATGATCTCTGAGAATCCTCTTATCTGCAAAAAACCTAAAATTCCCCATAAATTCTTGAAGTGGAGTTACCTTTTTTATAAAATATATTCAGATTTTCATGAAAAATATTGCTACTTTCATCAGATTTCCTCCCTGCTATCCTTTCCTTTGTACTTCCATTAACTGAAAATATATATTTTTTTAAATGAGAATGAAAACTCAAATATCTCCTGTCACTGCTCTGAGACACAGCCCAAACTTCCTGGCCAATTCACCTCCCATGGAGGGGACATTTCATGCACCAGGATAATCGGGTGTGCCCAGGAGGCCAACCCATTGGGGAAAATGGTAATGGAAATAATTGAACTCTGATTTTTGAGGCATCAGAGCTGAATTTTCCAATTTTTTTTTTCAGTTTCTCGACAAAAATCTGTGCTTTTTGCACAGATAGAAAGGAAACAACCCAAAACATTATCCAATCAATGGTAGTCCCTCTCACCAGGGTCCTGTTTATGCTGTTGAAATAACCTGTTCCAGCTCATTTTCTGTCACCAAACCTTGCCGAAGTTTCAGAAAAAATTCACCTGTGCCTGCTTCTCCCACCTTTGCAGCCTCAGACCATGACTGAAAGTGGAAAACTTCAGCTCAGCTTCCCCCCAGCAAAGCCCTCCCACTTTCAACTCAAAATTCAATTTATTGCCACCATAAACCAAAGAAGACTCAACCAAACACGGTTTGGGCAAGGCCACCACCAGCCCAGAGCATCCAAAAAAAAAGTCAGGAATGGGTTATTTGTGGGTTTTTTTATTTTTTATTTTTTTCCCCAATGGCAGCTGATAGAAGTAGGGTTTTTAAGAGGAAAAATTCAAAGTTAATGGCAAATGCAATCCAGAACTAAAACTCAGTTACAAACAAACCCCCTCCTCACTGCGGCCTTGTAGTTTTAGAGCTGGGTGCATGTCCCAGGGACTGGCGCAAGGAATTTCAAAGGAAAACAGGCACAAGTGTGGTCATTCCCACCTGAGGAAGGGAAAATTTTGGTTGTATTGAAGTTTCCTTGCCTCAGGAGACAACAAACAAAGGAACAAGAGAGAGGCGGCTCACAGAAAACTTGATACCAGAGCAGCCTTGATGCTTGGGACATCTGGCCATTCATAACCAGGACACCAAATCAGGGAAAATGTCTCAAATATATTCTTTGTGCCATTTTTTTTAAGCTCTGTCCATGACAATTAAAATTCTCTATGACAATTTTAGTGCTACCTCGTTAGAAGTAGCAAAGCCCATTTTTTCCTCCTTAATTCTTTCAAAAATAAGTGAAATTTCAGACACGCAGAGTCTTCTGCCTGAATCACCAAGCAGGGTAGAATTGGGGGATTTCTTTAGGCTGGAGGTCCCTTTAGTCAACACCTCAGCGCCCAACCACTTTATTTTCATTTTTATTCCCTCAGCCCTCCCAAAAGGCTGCCCAGTTCTCCTGGGACTTCACTCGGGGAGAGCCTGAAAAGCTTTAAAAAAGTAGAATCCCAGACTGGTTTGGGTTGGAAAGGACCCTGAAGTTCATCCCTGTCCCATGGGCAGGGACACTTCCCACAAGAGCAGGTTGCTCCAGGCCCTGTCCAACCTGTCCTAATCCTTTGAGAGATTCTTCCGTGCCAGTGAGAGGGAGAAATGAGTGTTAATTGAGGCTGAGTGCCCTTGTAATTAGCACCTTGCAAATTAACACTGCCCTGGGAAGCTGAGAAGGCCAGGAATGAAAGAGAAGCCAGGACAGGAATGCCACTCTGGGGAGCTCATCATCGAAGGAGAGGTGGGAAATGGATTGAAAAGCAGGCTCTGGACTTGAATTCTAATGCGTATAACTGATATTCTGATATTTATAATTGATATTCTGACATCACTTGAGTGGATCTGGGATTCTGGTGTGGTCAGGGGCCATCAGGGTCTGTCTGTTGACTCAAGCAGATTTTGTACCAGTCCCCGAGTTTGGAATTCTGCAGGGAATGCTGCCAGCCTTTAACTTCCTAGGATGTGGGAATGTAAATCATGGAATCATTAAGGTTGGAAAAGACCTTTAAAATCACCGAGTCCCACTGAACCCAGCACCACCATATTCACCATCCAACCACACCCCCAGTGCCACAGCCACACATTTTTGAACCAATTTCAGGGAATACAAGCAAGAAAGAAATAAATTACATAAACGTGTGTGGGGCCAGGCACACCAACAACCCAAGGCGTGAAGAGTGGAGGAGGAGGATGAAAAGCACCATTTTCCTCTGCTTCCCTCTGATTCTCTCCCCATTAACCCCAGGTGGAGCTTGCACCCCCTGCATTCCTTAGATAGGAGCCTCATGTAAATAATTAAAGGGAGCTGTGGCTGGTCAGCGCTGGAGAGTGTGGAACGAGGCAGTGGAAGGGTTCTTAGGGCCTACAAATACAGATAAGCCCCCAAAAGGATCACCCCCACTTTGCCATTTGATGTGAGGCTTTTTGCAAGGCCTGGCCATGTTTCATACAAAAAATAAAGAGTTTTGTAAGGTCCAATTATATTTACTCACCATTACTTCAGGGGTAGCTAGAGGCTGATGTGCTGGAGCAGCTCCAAGGACTTGTTTCTTCTTTAAATTCCTTCAATTAATTCTTTAAGTCCAACCAGGAAGGTCAGCCTTCCAGAAATGTGGTTTCTCCACCAGCAGAATCAAAGAACCGACCCAAAACACTTCAGGCTTGGCTTGTGAGGGTTATTTGCAGAGCACTTGAATTTCTGCATCGATTTTAGCCCATTTAAAGAGTGGCAAGGAACATTTCCGGGCAGTGAAACTCACCCAAATAGATTGCTAAAATATTAGAAAACCCCTGCCGTGCTTCTGGCTCAGGTAAAAGCACGCTCCCAAATAACTCCTTGGCATGGCTCAGGAGCTGGCATGGGCCAAGGGCCATTCCCAGGAGACATTTTGGATAGAGCCACCTTGTTCTGGAAGGCCAGGATATTTCACAGGTTGGATGTGGGCTGGTTTAGGCCAGGTGGCATCAGCATGAGGGCTGTGTTTAATTAATTCATGGAGCTGCAGCCAAAAAAGGTCCAATCTCCTCCTGGTACCAACACTAACTCCTGGAAGCAGGAACAGAGGTGGCCTGGGAGAGGATGTAGAAGTTTGGATGGCTCCTCCTCTTTTCCCACCACCTGGATATCCCAGATCCTGAGGGAAATTCCCCATTTTGCACTTGGCAGCAGTGTTACACCCTGGCGCCACCAGCACACAAGGGAGTCACACCCTCGCCACCATCTCCAGCTTCGGATGTCCAGCTGCAGGACTGGCCACCGGCAGAAGTGCAGGAGGCAGCTTGAAGGAAATGCCTTGGGAAACAGGAGAGTCCTGCTGCTCTCCCATCCACACCCACAGCACAGAGGCAAGGTGGGAACCCTGAAACGTGGCACGGCCTGGGGCTCTGCCCTGCTCACCTGTGGTGCCCCCACATCGCAAACAGCGTTGAGGGCGCTCCACACCACCTGGCTCCGGGCCCAGCTCCCAGAGGGAGTAAGGGACGAGTTTGTCCGAGTCGTGTCTCCTTTCTGACCCTCTTTCACCCTTCTGGCCCTGTTCTATTTAGACTAAAAAAGTTCAGGCATTGCTTCTGTCTCTTAAGCAGCTCAGTTAGAACCTCTAAAAGGAGATGTTCAAAATCCCCACACAGCTTGAGCTATGCTAATGATGTTAATGTTAATGATGATGAAGAATCAATTTCAAGTGTCTAAGGCCAGGCTGCAGCAACCTGGTCTAGTGGAAAGTGTCCATACCCATGGCAGTGAACTTTAAGGTCCCTTCCAACCCAAACCATTCTGTGATTCTGGGACCTGACTCTTTCCTCTCATCTCTTGATGATTAATTTTATTTTTGTCCAAATAACTGGCAAATTTCAGTCTTTCATGCCTATTTAAGAGGAAGCTTGGTATAGTATTTTTCCCTCACTGTTTTTTCTCTCTCTTTCTTCTCATTCTGTGTTTTTACTCACATGCTCTTCTCCACTCACTCGTGCACATTCACTGGCTCCCTAGCTGGGTTACTCACAGTTCCACACAAAACACACCCCCCAGTGTACCTGGAAGCTTGTAAGAGATTCAGGCAAGTCATTATGTCCTTCTAAGCTAAAGGCAACCCCGTTTTTACTGGATTTTACTTCTCATGCTGCCCTTCTGCTCAGCACATCCACAGCTGCAGGCTGAAACCACCTTCAAAACATTGCAGTGACGCTGAGGAAAACAACGGGAGAGAAGGGAGGGAATTTTATTTTTCTGGAGGTGAAATCTCTCATCTGATCCTTGTTTTAATCCCAGATTCTTACAATGCATTCTCGCTCACCCACTTCCTCTGCGGGAACAGCTGTCAAAACGCTGCCACATCCTCGGCTCCCGCGGCTTTACGACTCCCATTAGCAGCTCTTTAAGGGGCTGCCTGTGAGGTTCCAAACCTGCAAATTCCCATTACCCAACTGCCAGGAAGTGTAAAGGGGAGGTCACTTGGGAAGCTGAAGAAGGCAGGGTGTTACCCTGCGGGGTTTGGTGGGAAGCAAACCAGAGGTAGCTCCATCTCCCATCCCATAATCTCCAGTCGTCACCGTTCTTCTGGTTTAAAAATGAGCAGCCTGGTTTAGTGGAAGGTGCCCATGGCAGCGGGACGGGAATTGGATAATCCTTGAGCTCCCTTCCAACCCAACCCTTTCCATGATTGTATGAAAAATACCTGGATCAAAGAGTTTGCCTGGCTCCTCAGAGCTTCGAGCTGGTATTTCTCATCACAAGAAGGGATAAAGCAAAGCAAAAGAAGGAGGAGCATTGGTTATGCAGAGTTTTCACTGATGTAGGAAACAATTCCCCGGGTGGCTAACAATCTGTGAGGAGAGCAACAGTGGGATGCCATCCCAACAGCAGCACAATCCTGGATAAAGATCCAGCATTTCTGTTTGACGGTGAGCAGCGCTGGTTCTGTGTACAGGAACCAGCTCTGAAAGGGTGCATTAAAAGCCTGGGTGCTTTTCCCACAGCTGGAAACGAGACTGGAAGGTAAAATTAGTGAATAAATGCAAGACTTTTGTGTGCATGGGAAGGAGGGAATTGGAACTGGAAAGCCACAGGGACTTTGGAAACCCTTTGGAGACACAAGTCAGAGTTTTCAAAGTAACAGAATCACACAGTGATCCGGGTTGGGAGGGGACCTTAAAGATGGTCTTGTTCCAAGGTTTAGGCTGGATAGCAGGGAAAGGTTCTTCCCCCAGAGGGTGGTGGGGCACTGACCAGGCTCCCCAAGGACTGGTCACGGCTCCACAGCTGCCAGAGGTCCAGGAGCATGTGGACAATACTCCCAGGGACAGGCTGGGGTTGTTGGGGTGTCAGGAGTTGGACTGGATGATCCTCGTGGGTCTCTCCCAACCCTGGTTATTGAAAGCTCAGCTGCCATGAGGCACTGAACAGCTCCAGGGGTCTGTTGTGAAGAAAAGGACATTTGATCGAGCACATCAATATGTTGCCTGGGATAACAACAATTTTTCTAATTGTTGTCATTCCCCCAGACTAAATTTGGCCACGTCCAACCTATTCTGAGCTCCAGCAGTTATTTTGGAATCACATCCTGACAGTGACACTCTGCCAAGGTATCCTGACTTCTCCAGCGAAGTATGATGACCATGGAATCCCATGGGAAGCTGACGGAGTCCCTCAGCCGCCTGAGCTTGTTTAATGATGTCATTCACAGTGGATGGAGAGGCATTGCTCCAGCTCAGGGTACCACTTTTGGGGCTTAAATCAGCCCCAAGGCCAGGCTTATGTTCATGAGTAAAGCTGAAAGAAGGATCTCCCACAACCACTGTACAAAGACTTTTCCAACAGATGTAAAGAAAGAGGAACACACTTCAAGTATAATTTAAAATACATTTATTGTTTCATTTGTTCTTGTTTTTGTCTTTTTTTTTTGTTATACAAAGATGTTAAATAACTTAAATACATTCTCAACAGTCACTCAGAATCAGATTTATACCTACAAGCTGTACATATGAGGTAGAGAAAAATAACTTAGGCTCCCATAAGACATTGGAAAATAAACAAAACAAACAAAAAGAAGAAAAATACTAATCCTTCATGTTAGTATTCCCACCTCCCTTTAAAAGGAAATGCCATCCCAGGTGTGCAAAACAAATCCTAGACTTTACATTCCAGCTTCAAACTGTTAAAGGTGGGGTGGTCCAAGGGAAATTCCTGGGCTGGTTTGGTGATTGGTGTTTCAGATGGATCCATGCTCAAGGGGAGCTGGAAGGATTATCCACACATATCTTGATTTTCCTGAATTCAATCCCACCTCTATTATCCTGGATGTTTTTATCCCCTTCTGCTCTCAGCAGGGAAAACTGGCACCTCCACAAGGGCCAAAGGCCTTCCAGAGGTGCCCCCACTGACTGCAGATCCTTTCCTAAGGGAGGATGATTCCAGATCCCAATGCCAACATCTTTCCCTACATTCCTGAGGGGAGTCCTCTCCTGTCCTTTTGGGTCATCTTGCCCAGTGCTAAGAAGGTTTTTTTCCCCTCATTTCTGTGAACACTCCGCAACAACTGAGGAAAAGGCAAAATTCTGACATTTCCCCTGACAGGTGAGTTCGATGTGTCTGCATAATTTCTGGTCTCACTCCCCACTCCCTCCCTGCACCTGAAGAATTGTAGTTACAGGAAGCCAGAGTAAAACTGTGCTGCCAAATCAATTTTCTTTTCCTCCCCACCCAAAAAGCCACAAGATTCCCTTTTGTTTTTTTTTCTTTTGTTTGCTCTATTCAGAAATATTCTGTTTGTGGAACTTGCAGATAATTTGGTCAAAGCCAATGTTAGTTGGTGAAAAATAAATCTAAAAGCTACCAGGTTTCAGGGGGCAGAGCAGATTCAACCAGGAGGCTGGAATGAGATGGATCTTAAAGAGCCCTGCCAACCCCAAACATTCCATGATTCCTCTGGACCTGATCCTGCACCACACCAAGCGAGGTGGTCCAGAAAGGCCACATCTTGTATTTCTTGTGGGAAAATGTCACTTTCTAAAAGTCATCACCTAATTAGCATCCTAAAAGCTGCAGTCTGGGATGAGCTGGCCACGGAAGCCAGACTCAACCCAACAGATGTGCCCGCAGAGCTGGATAAAGCGGGAATGAGGAGCTTTACTGCACCTGTTCCATCGGGTACAGAACAGACCGGATTTTACTGCAGCATCAACGGAGGAATTTTTCACAGGCACCATAATCCACCAGAAAATCACCTTAAGCAGCATCTACTCCATGAAAGTACCCTTGAGAAATCTGTCCCTTCATCTGGGGTCTCATCCAACCCTACTCCAGCCAAAGCACCCGACGTATGTTCCCTAAAACAGGGCAGCTGAAAAGCGACGGACAAAGGAATTCCAGACCTGGGCTGAGGAAAGGCAGATGTCAACGAGCTGGATGACAACAAAAGCTCCCCAGAAATTATTTCAGAAATTAATTTCAGCCCCTGATCAGGTCTCCAAATCAGCAATCCCAAAAGTTCTTTAGAAAACAGGGGCCCATAAATCATTCCCTGCTTCCCAAGGTGATGGACAAACTTCCTGAATCACAGCAGATAAATCCCCAGCTCTCCAGTTTTACACTGCCCCATTCAAATAGATAAAAGTTGCTTGTGTTGGATCAAGCCTGGAATTTGGTCCTCTTCATTAAACCTTCCACTCTACTCAGATTAGGATTTTTTATTTTCCCCAACCACCTTTTTATGAGCCCTTCTTCCCAAGCCAACTGAGCTCGATGGCAAATCCCTGGTAATTGCAAATAGATTTGGGATTTCCTCCATCCAGAACCATCTCAAAACCAGGATATTCAGCTAAAAATGGGTAAACTTGAAATTTTGGAGTAGTTTTTTTTTTTTTATATATTTCCATTACAAGCTACTCATTTTTCATGACTCATTTTTATCACTAATAATGATAATAATTAAAAATCCCCTTTGATTACACACTGCATGTTTCACCAACTGGAGTTTTTGATAACTGGAAGATAAGGAGAACGTAATGTTTAGGACTTGTTTTGCATTTCTCCACATCCGGCATAAATGAGTCAGTCACACAGAATAGAAGCTTGTTAAAAAAACAGATGACGGGTGCAACAATTATTTCTGTGGGTTTTTATTTCTTTTAATAGAAAATTCTAATATAAAACAGCAAACGTTTTCAGTTTGCCTTGTTTACAAAAATATTATATATTTTTTTATATTTCTGACATAACTAAAATGCACTATTCAATAAAAATATTCTTCCATCAGCTAACTTCTCTTTTAAAAAAAAAATTAATAAAAAAGTTATATAAATAATGGTTGCACCCCACCCCACCCACCCCAAAACTGATCTGGCTGGATCAGCTTAGGAGAACCAACACTTTGAACACTTTTTGGGGGGACAAGGGGGTGAAAGGGGGTCAGGAACCAGAGATCTCCCCTCCACCCATTCTCCAGTTACATCTGGGCAAAATCCTGTTTCTCTGGGGATAAGAAAAAGGGGGAAAGTTGCTTTGCACTTTTTTTAGTATATATATATGAAATGACACCATGAAAAAGCTCAGGTACTCAAATCCACCGCTGAAGTAGTTCTACAAAACTGAGCAATTTCATTGAACTGCTCTCGAGATCCAATGGTGTGGTGGCAGAGTCAGCCTCTCTGGAAAAATCCAGTTTAATCCAGCTGGGACAGAAAGGTTTTACAGGACACTCCCCAGTGTTTCATACAGGAGTTCCCAGTCTCTTATTCAGGGTTTTCCAGACCTGCGGATGGAGTAGCACTCACACTCCATGAGTTAATTCAACTCCAACACATCCCTCACCATCAGAAAACCCAAGCCTAGCACTCCAAAGGGTTTTGAGATGGTTTGACATCTTCTCTCCCAGCTCCTACTTAAGCTCCACTGGATTTTTCCCAAAGGAGGCTTTCACCCCCGTTCCTTTTTCAATGATAAGGCAAACATTGGAAAACGCTGGAACTAAAGACCCCCCACCCCAAACACACCCACAGCGTGGTGCAGGGGGAGAAGAAAAATAACCCACATTTGTTTTACCACCCTAGGTCAAAAGGCCAAGAAGACAAGTTCTCCTGATTTCAGAGTGTTAGTACATTTTATACACTGCCTATACATTTAACACATGTGCCTCACTACTATTTAGTTATTTATAATTTTTTTTTAACCACAGGAGAATAAACCTTGCTATTTACAATATATAACAGACAAGTACTATATCCACATGAACACAAATACAATTTGTGGTGGTTTTTTTTTGTTATTCGTTTTTTTTCTTTTTTTTTCCTCTTTTTTTTTTCCTTTTTTTTTTTTTTTTTTTTTTTTTATAGAAAACANTTTTTTTTTTTTTTTAATACTTACAGAAAGCATCCAGGCTTCAGTGCGTGAGTTATAATACACAGAAGAGCTCTTTCACTCAGTAGTTCATTCACTCTTTGCTGCTTTCTTCTAGACAAGCTTGGACAATCTGCCTCATTTCCCACCCATCTCTCTCTCCCCCACACTGCTGAACACACCAAGCTTCCCTATCCCATCCCATCCCAGCTTTTTTTGGCCAGGATATCCATGCCAACACTCCCCTCTCTTCTGCTTCTAGGGACTCATTCTCCTCTCACACCAGTGCAATGTGGAGTTACTCCAGCAAGGTCAACAGAGACACCAGTGAAAAGGAGGAAAATGAGGCCCATG
>VXBU01015729.1:501411-552615 GCA_013400315.1 Bombycilla garrulus | reverse complement strand
TAAATATAATAATAATAATAATAATTAATAATAATAATAATGCACATAAATTGCGGCCCATCCTTTAATTAAGAAAGGTTTAAAAAAACTAAAAAAAAATAAAGAAAAAAAAATAAAGAATGGAGCCAGAAATAGTAATTCAGACCCCAAAATTCTTGTTTTGAGCAGGTTTGGATCTGGCTTTACTTTGGAGGGGAAGAGCTATTCTAGAACACACAAAAATGTAACAGTGAGTTTGCACATATGTGTGAGAGAGAGAGAGACAGAAGGAGAGAAAGAGAATTTAACGTAATACCACATTGAAACCATAAGAAGGTCCTTCTGAAGGGCTTTACAATAAATAAATGTTCAATATTTATATATATATATTTATGTGTCAGGCTGTGTATATATATCTATATATACACACTGAATAATAGGTTTCTAGGCAATTTATTTTTTAAACCATTAGATAAACTGCTCGGGGCTGACCTTTCCAAAAGCTGCAAGACCTTCCCGGTGCTTTGCTGGGGTGGAAGGTGGGAATTCCACATGTGGGTTCCACCTTCACTCCCCTCCAGCCTTATCCCAACCTCCAGAACTGTACAGTAAGTAAGGAAACACCAAAAAAAGAGACATTTTGCTTCACTTTGCAGAACCATGGTGCTATTAAACACCGACACCCTCTCCTCGCTCCCTGTGCCCCCTAATCAAAATTTGATGCCAATGAGCCAGGCTGGACTGCAGGTATTTGTTACGAAGAAAACCCCAAATCTATCCTTTCTTTTCCCAGCAGATGCATATGAACAGCTTAAATATTAGTGTCTACAATTTGAGGGGCAGAAGTTAAAAATTAAATAGAAACAAGGATAAAAAGACCTTGAAAAATAATGGTCCATCTTGGGAAACTGCTCTCATTTTGTTTTACTAATTTTTACTGATGCTTGAGAATCTCCTCTTTAGAACACCAGATCAATGGCTTATAGAAACTTGGTGGAAGTTGCTACTACTGGACAATGAAAAATTGCTACCAAAACTCAAACAAAACACCCTCTGCTCCCCATTTTTTCCTTAGAAAGCTTCGTTCAGGCATTCGCTGGCTGCCTCCAACCCACTTTGATATGAAGAATATTGGCATGTCAAGTCCTGGGTTGTAAATCTCCTCTTCCAAGCAAAAAAGAAATGCTGGAGGTTGTCATGTGTTTCACAGCGTTGGAGTGATCGACCCCTGCAGTCAAATTTCTGGCTTCTCTTAGCTTGCCTCTGTGTCGATTGGTTAGTCCAAATCCATGAGTTTATTAGGATTTAGCAGGTGTGTTTTTAAAACACAGTTCTCGATCTAGTGGTTAAAAAAAAAAAAAAAAATCCATCTTAAGGTCATAGGGTTTACATACAGCTTGTGTCATGTACCACCACCATGGTTTAGAGAAAATGGAATGATGACCTAGGAAAGAAAAGTCAACTCCTCCAGAGGTCTGATCCAGGCCAAAACAACGCAAGACAGCCCCGAGGTCCAAGACGCACTCGGATTCCTCTTGTCCTACTCAAGAGAAACACGTCCCAGTTCAGCTGGCATAAGACTCAACAAGTTCCAGTTGGGATTTCTGAAGCAGTTACCACAGGTTGACCTCCATCAGCGAGAGGTGGGAAGAGGAGAGAAAAAAATAAATCATGCGCGAAGTGAAAGCGAAACAAAAGTATCTAGTGGTTTAAAAAGAAAAAAATATTAAATTTAAGACAGCGATAGTGCTAAAGAACCTGCATTTGGGTGACTTGCTTTAAATAAAGAACATGGGATTGGACTGGAGGGGACAGGCACGTCTGGTGTTCTGCTGTCTTCCCAACTTCTTTCTCGGATCTGTTTCTGTCGGCAGCGTGGTGGACCCAACGTTTTAGAGCTGTACATGGTGATGTAGCCATGATTAAAGAGCTGATGCTCCCAGCAGGTCTCTTTGTCAGAGCCTGGTTTGCCCCATGTGCAGAAACTCCACTGGAAGAATCCATCATTCCCTAAAAATCCCTCTCCAGTTTTAGGAGCAACAAGCGTCCGCTTCCTGCACCACTGCACTCAAAGCGGAAAGATCGTTTGTATCTGCTCAGCTCTCTAAGCAGCTGGGTGAGCTCCAGGAATAAAGCAGGATATTTATGCCAAAGGGAATATCTTAGCCCAGGAGTTCATGGAGGATGGCTGAAACAACGTTCCAAGGAGAAATGATCCGTCAAACTGCGTAGACGACGAAGGTGAAGGTCAACTGGTGTCTAACCCCAGTGTGACAGGCACTTATTTCCATATGGTTGGACCTCATGAGAATTCAGTCTACAGAAAAAAACAAAACAAAACAAAAACAAAACAAAAAACCCCAAAACAAAACAGCAACACAGCTGGGTCACCTGTACCCTACAAAGTGCTTATGTCTCAACATAGCTTCCAGATCCCAGAAGGTCAATCAAACCCTGTTTGTCTCCATAGGCAGTTCTCCGAGCCGGCCCATCCCCGGGGTCGGTTGCGTCAGTCCTTACAGGTGTAAACCTCCTCTCTCTGGGTGCACTGCTTGCACTCCACGTAGCAGCACCAACGCACCTGGCACTGGCACGGGCGCGTCACCACCCGGCTCTGCGTGTTGTGGCCCCGGCCGCAGCAGATGCTGTCGCAGTTCTTGTCCTTGTAACACTTCCGTCCCGAGGTCCCCGGCGAATACCGACTCATCAGGCAGAAGCTCGGCGAGTCGTCAATGTAGACAAGATCCGTAGTCCTTGGGATTTGATCGCTGTGGCCGGGGATGGATTTTTTAGGGGGGGAAATGTCGCCTTCCCCCGTGGCCTCGTTGGTGGTGCTGCCCACCTTGAGCGAGGTCTCGTACTTCTGCTTCAGCTGCTTCCCGATCTCGTGGAAGGGGGAGAGCTGCCGCCAGCATGTTCGCACGGTGCAGGACCCTGACACGCCGTGGCATTTACAGGTGGTCTCCACGCCAGCTTTGATGACCTGCAGACACACACACAGCCCCAGAGAGAATCAGTTATGGCGGAGGGAATCAAAACACCAAGCAAAGCACGACATTTTTTAGGAGACACTTCAGGGACGCAAAGTTGGTGACAATACAAAAAATATCTGTTTGAAGCAGAGAGAAAACACATCCCACAGGAAATACTTATTTGAAAAGGCTCTTTAGCTCCCAGAGTATGACATTTACCTGAAAAAGCTTTGCTTAATTGGCTAATTAAAGATACTAGAAAGGTGCACAAAGATTGTCCAGGGCTGCCGCTCATCGTGCAGACAGAGATCGGAAACTGTGATACAATTAAGAGATTAATACATATTTCAACACCTACTTATCTTTGTCAAAAATAAGTAGGTAAGATATAAAAGAGGAAGAAGTCGGTTTAGTGGAAAGAGGCGGGGTAGCACATGCTCCAGAACAGGAGTGTGGGCAAGAAGAACCTTCTCCATATCCCACAGGACCCCAAACCCAAGTACAAGCAGAAGTAATCTTAGTTTAGCATCATCAACTAAACAAAGGACCTCATCCTTTTCAAATCAATAAAGAAGTTTTATGCCACAAAACCACATCCATCTCCTTAGAAACAGCACTGTAGTGTTTCATCTCCCCTTCTCCAGAGAGAGATTCACACCTGGGATACCTCCATGGGCAACACAAGAGCAAAGATGTTATTTGGACAGCCACAGATATCCCACATTTTGTTCACAGAGCATAAACGCAAATTTGTATTTCTAATTCTCCCTTTCTGCCCCTTCCCCAGAATTAGGTTTTACTGACTTTAAATGGGTAAGGTACAACCACCCCTTAAAACAGCAGGTGAGAATAGAGTTTGTTCTACAGAGCTGGGTCCTGACAAGGTACCAGCTGAAAGTGCCCTTCCTTTGGGCATCTACGGTACCTAAAAAAGAAGAAAACAACCTCCCCCCATGCCCATGATGGCATCTGGCTGCATTGTGCCTTCCTGACAGCAGAAGACTGGCTGCAGTCCATCTCCTGACCATCCGGTTCTTAATTATTTGGCTGCACAAATCCTGCTGAGCTCCATGTGCAACCGTGCAATAGGTCATGGACTCAGAATTGGGGCCTGGCCCAATTGTGATATTCCAGAAACATTTTTAGAAAGACAATACGCATAACGCAGCCTTCAGCAGAGCCTGTCCAATGGTCACACTTCATTCCTGTGACAGCCAGAGACCTTTGCAAGTGCAATCCAATAATACACAGTAGCATTCGAAGCGGTGACGGGTTACAGGGGGAGATGTGTTGCTGGTTATAGCGCTCAGCTGGGATGGCTTGGGTAAGGGCTGTCACGCTTTGTGTGCCAAAGTGTCTCGCCAAGTCCACAAGAAATCCCACAATGTCAGACAAGAGCGTGCAGAACACATTTCAACACTGAGGGGGGGGGAAAACCCCAACCCTCACCCACGCCCTCCCCCTCGTGTAAAGTCCTGTTTTGCTGCTTGTCCAGAAGTGAGAGCTGAGCTCGTGTGAAACAAAGCTCCTCCACCTGATTTCACGCCCACACCATCAGCAAACCGGGCAGAAATTTCTGGGATACTTGGGAAGGGCTGCACACTGCAGTCATTCATCAGTTCAGGCTTTCCTCAACCTTTCCTCCTCCCCCAGCACATTTGCATCTGCTCCACCTGGAAAAGGAGACAACCCCCATTGCACAGGAGTTGGGAAAGCAAGAAACCAACGGGAACTGGCTCAGCTTGTAGCCATGCTCCTGGAGTTGCAGCTGATTGAACAAGACAGGGTCATTGAAACTCAGGAAGGGAACCTGGAGCTGGAGCTGTTCTTGTCAGGAGCCACCCCTCAGGAGCTCTGTGGGAGTGCTGACGTTGAAGGAGCACTACAGCCAAGTATCCACGTGGGGCTGGTGGATACAGCCCAACACGTGTTGGAAAACCTGATCCTGATGGATTGGCAGCTGGCTGATGGCAGAAGACCTTCAGTCAGGTGTAAGCATGTAGGTTTAGGCACTTGAATCACGTCAGCCAGCCAGGGTTGACCTCACCGAGGCAAACACATGAGTTTAAACACCTCAGTTTGAGAAACACCTCAGAACTCCCGTCAGAGTCAGGGGAGCCAAGGCAGGAAAGGACCTGCAGTGAGGCAAACACCTGCTCCACTGAACAGCTCTCCAGGCTCCCACTGACAGCTGAGCACATCTCTGTCACCAACAGGAGCCTGGGCACCCAGCTCACACACAGGCACCTCAGTTTAGGGGATTCTGTGAGCAGAACCCCACCCTCTGGGCCAGACTCAGGTGTCTAAACATCTCCACCTAGCACTAACTGAGGCGCTTGAAAACCTCCTCACACCAGCTGTCCCTCCAGCAGCATAGAGGTCTCTCAAGGGGTACTAGTAAGTGGATTTAGGTAGATTAGTTCTGTTCTCCTCAGCTGCGCTCAAAGAGAGTTCCACATGAACCCCAGTCTGGATTTTCCTGACTCGCTTCTAGCTCCTTGTTAAGCAGTGGCTGGGACGGCTCTGGTGTCCTGCACTGGTGGACCAAAGGTTAAAAGGTTTCCATTCTCCCTGTCCCCATGAATGCACCGGTTCACAAAATCCAGCATATGGATTTCCACACGGGTGCCGTGCAAGCACGGCGCATCCCAACCGCCCCGTAAACCTTCTGGAAGGACCAGGAAGGGCTCAGGAATGTTACGAGGCAGCAAGAGTGAAAATCCTAGAAAAATTCCTTGCCCATGCAGCCTCCCCTGCTGCTGTCAGTCACGCTGCAGCTCCTCGAGGCGCTGCGTGATGGGGAACTGCTGCCTCCGGGCCCCAACCACCCACGAGCCAAAATGAATCTTGGCAAAGCCCTTCTGGTTCCTGTCCCGCTCCCCAGCTTCCACAACGACCTTTCCTCCTCTTGTTGCAAGCTCCTGTCAGAGACACTTAAATCCACCTCATTTCTTCAGGAAGTGGAGCAAGACTGATCCAAGTCAGCAGGTTGCTTGGAGCAGTGCTGGAGAAAGCTTTGCTGGCTGGATCCTGGGACAAACATCTGGATCGTGCTTTCAAACCTGGAGGGGCTTCCAGGATAGAAAAACGCAGTTTTAATTCCCAAAATACTCTTGGTTAGATGAGGAAGAATAAGTTTTTACCATAGAAAAATCATATTTCAAGAGCTGTAGTAGCTCCTGCTTTCTTTGCAAGGCTCATCACAGTTCAGAGGCTGATTTACCTCCATCCTACACAGACCTGAACCTGTTCTGAATAATCACTTCATTCACGCCAAGGATGTGGCCACCTGTACATTTGTCATAGATGTGAAGCAGAACGGTTCAGCTTCAACCCAAGGCACAAAATATTTCATGCTCCCCACGGCCCCAACTCCACAGCTACCACACAGCAGCAGGGTTATAGTAACTCAGGAGTAACAGCAACAAGGAGCATCCTTTTTGTACGGTGTGCTGTAGAGAGCTCCTACCATGAAAACAAAGCCAAACAGAGACAAGTGGTGGGTCAGGGATGGCACCACACATGGAAATTCTGTCCTTCCACTCTCCTCTGAACAACCAGCTGCTTTGGCAGTCTCAAACAGAACAGTTTGGGAGGAAAATAAGGATTTTTGAGCTATTTAGCTTGACTTTGGAACACAAATTCCCACTGACCTTGCCATGAGAATACCCAATACTGACAAACGCAGAACGATGCACACACAAAGCAAGGCTGAACCATTTTTCCTGGGGTCTGCTGCTCAGAGGAAATCAGATAGCGCTGCTGGACTGCCTTCCCAACTGGCTTTACAAGGAGCCACGGGGAAAAGGGATCACAGCAGAGCATTGCTATGCAACATGTAATCCTTCCCCCCAACAATGGTGCGCTGCGAAGCTCAGACTAAGTGCCCCCGTCATGATCAGTCTCAGACATGCTGCAACACACAATTTCTCAGTGTTTTAGCTGAAACGCCGAGGACAGGATTCCCATTCATTCCCAGCTGGGTCACGGGGCTCTGGCAGTGGTTTTTTTTCAGACAACTCTTGTCTGGGCAGCAGCAGTCCAGGGCGGACACCCAGCCGTGGGAATTCCTCGCTTATTGCTCCGCTGTCGTCATGGCTGGGCTGCGGCTCCAAGGCTTCAAACCATTTGCTATGGTTTGGGGGGGAGCAGGCAGCAAACCCTCCTCGGGGGCAGCTCATCCAGGAAAAAGCCTTGCCTGGCTTCAGAAGGGGCTTTGGGATGCTTCCCCACAAATCCAATCCCTTCCATCCCCCCCCGTCCTCGGAGCCCTCTTCAATTTAAATAGGCTTAGTCATTCTCTCAGCTCAAGTATTAATGTTTGTTTGGACAGCAGCCACGGTCCCCACGCACAACCAGTGGGCCAGACTTGTCCCTTCACACTGGCCAGTGCCACTGGCTGAATTATAAAACTTTCACAGATTGTTAGAAGTTGCCCTTTATTTTTTTTTTTCTTCTACCTTGTTAAAAAAAAACCCTTCTTTTCAGCCTGTTCTCAACCTGCTTTTTCAGAACAGTTTTCCCCTCCCACCACCCTTCCTTCTTTAAAAAAAATAGGAACACTCATATTTTAGTGACATAGGTATTAAAATACAAACATTTAAGCACAGAACAACATAACCCTACTTAAAATTGAGAACTTCAGAAGTATTTTCCCCATGCTCAGTATTCCTAGCATGCTTCCCATGCTAAAAAAGCTCCACATAAACAACCAACTGCAATCACTTATGGGACACAGCAAGCAATTTTTTTTCCAGAGTATTGATTTCCAGGCCTAAGAAAGGCTTTGGCTGAGCCATTCTCAGCCTGAAAGGAGAGGAAAATCCAGAGAGCACGCCTGGGCATTCCTACCTGTCAGAACCTGCAGCAATTAATACCAGTGGTGGCCCTGAAAACTGATCTGCACATTAAGAGCTCCTCTCAGGCTGTTATTTGCTGGGTTTGATTTGTACCTTGGTAAACATGTGATCCCCCATTTCTCACTGCAAACACATCCCTAAAAGCTGACAAAAAGGATGCTTTATGGCTCTCTTTTGGTTTTTTTTGCATGCACCAAGTGGATGAAACTCCAAAATACCAATTATTACACATCATGAGGTGCAGCAAAACCTGGAGTTCCACTGGAACTGTGCTAACGAGTAGGAACTGAGTGAGACTGGATGGTCAGTGCTTGTAAACACTGTCTCTGCAACAGGAGAGTTGTGCCTCCCTCCGCCTGAGTGTGACCTTTAGTGAGTCACTTAATCTTTCTGGGTCTCAGTTTCCCCCTCTGCCCAACAGAGCTCCAGAAATGAAGAGGGTGGCATGCTCTGATAACGTGTTATGTGATAGCCCATGAAGCTCCTCAGACAGATGATAGCTGGGCAAACATCTCCCCTGATATGGAGAGTGCATCTCCAGCCCTCCAGAGAGATCCCTGCCAGCACAGCCTTGGGGGGGAAAAGCCATTCCTCACATGGAATCCCAAAATAAGCAAGTCAACAGCAAGGCAAAGTCCAGGCACCTCCCACTATCCTCTCCAGAGCATCCCAGATGGTCTCAGGTGTAGCTGTCTCAGGATGGGTCTGGACTTGAAGCCTACAAGGGTGACAAGGACCATGACAGGGGTTGGGACAAGGCAACATTTAAGGTCCCTTCAAACCCAAGCCATTCCACGATTCTGTGACCCTTCAGAAACTCTTGCTCTGCACAGACATCTTGTGCAAAAAACAATGAAGCCTCATGAAAAGAACCAGTTTCAAAGCAGGAAACCCCCATAAAGAGAGTTTTTTTCTTGTTCTCCATTTCTGCCTCCCCATAATTTTGAATTAAACGCTCCCGGCTCTCAAGACAACTGTGGTTATACACGGGCTTCAGGCAAAGGTTTGTGTTCCTCCTTCTGGAAGGATGAAGGAAAAAGGCAATGAGAACATGATAATTTTTTTTCCTAGGGTAACAGCAGCCCCTTTTAATTGTGCCCCTTGGATCTGTAAGACATGCTTGACCAGACATACCTCTGGAAGAGGTCAGCACTCCTGGGATTAAGAAACTTAGCAACGCTCCAGAGAGGGAGTTGGAAAGTCATGTTTAATGATACTTTGCTGAGAAACTGGGCAAATTTAATTAAAACATCACTTACTCAAGCCCAGTGGAACTAATTGAGCGCTCTAATATTCCGCCTTTTCATTAATGGGTTACAAAAGAGGGCTGCACTTGTGTGTACAAGGGGGGAAAGGGGGGAGGACAGAGAGAAGATGAGAGCTTTAGCAAGGCTGCCTGGGCTTCATTTAATATAACTCAGAAACTTCATTGCTGGCAATGGAGCTTTAATACAGTTGACTTCTCCCCCATCCCCTCCACACACACATCTCCCCCCAAAACAGCCTCTCCACCCCAAGACCCCTCAGAAAGAATGGCTGAATGAGGGAGAGTAGATCTGGCAAAGGAAGGGAAATTGCTTTTTTAATAAGTGGTCTATTCAGAGCTCCTGCTTTTCAATAAAGAGAAGGCTGGAGAAGTCCTGGTCTAATTACCTCATCCTCACACTAGACAAGCTCACCCTTTCATTAACCACTGAGGTCATATCATATAACTTGGTGAGCCACCACGGGCACAACATGTTCAGTGATTATTTCACTGGTGGCAGCAAAATTACAGGCAGCCCATCAAGGTTGTAAAAAGCAGAAGTAAAATCATAATTAAATGAGAACGTCTACCAAGAGACACTAAAACTAGGCGGGATAGGATCATGTCACCCTCGCAGAAATACGCGGATTGTTTGCTGGTGTGACACCATGGAGAAACTGCTGCGGTGACCAGGAGGGGAGAGGGTTGCTTGCCAAATTACTCAGTCCAGCACAGGTCCTTTTTCTGCTGGGTCTCAAGGGACTATTTGTATGTTTTGCCACGGTTGGGAGTAATTAGTTGGGAAAAATGACACGTCAGGAATCAGTGGGAGACCACCAAGCTTGTGCTGTATCTTTCGTAGAGACTTCTCCGCTCCCTCAGCGAACACACACGTCTACGCACTGCAAGGACTCCAGCTCCAAACTGTTCAGCTCCAAACTGTTCAGCTCCAAAGTGGCAGAAATCAGGGCTGTCTGCACTCCTATACTGCCTTTGATCCATCCCAGATCAAATCTAGATGAGTTTTTGTTCCAATAACCACTAGGTTAGTCCAAAGTGGTTTCAGAATGCTGCAGTCACCGGGTGAGCAAAACCCTACTTGATGGTTGCAAAGTCTTTATGGCAGGAGTTGGTTGGTGAGCAGCTTCTTTGAAGACACAGAGAACATGCTGAGAATCATATATAACTCCCTGCCTTCCTCAGGGAAAATCTCCATAAACTCAGCAAGGAATGCAGCAGTGCCCTCAGCCTCCATCCTCATCCCTGCACTTGTAGTGGGAACAGGAGGAAGAACAGAGATCAAACCTGATATTAATCCACACCTGAGAGCAAGTAGTGCCAAAGACAATCCATCCACCACATCAGGAGGGTCACACTGGTTTCAGGATTCTGGAATCTGAAGCATGCACTGCAAGTTTTGCCTTCGTAGTCACAAAGCCAGCCTGGGTCCTCATCTCTGATCATGCTCTTAGTGACACCAAAACATGCCAGTGGTTTAGGGCCACATACCCCAACCATACAGATGTGTGTTCTCCTCATCTCCAGCCACCACCCTCCTGAAAACTTCCTTCTCAACATTCCCTCCTTCCCTGGTGGTGCTGTGAGCCTGGTGGGCTGCCTGGCTTGGCTCTCAACCACGCCATGGCACAGTGAATTATTCCAGCAGCACGAACAGAGAAATCATTTCAACTGCTGCTGTGAACAGGCGAAGGAAAGCTGTCAGACAGCAATCCCAAGTTGACAGGCACGTTGTGGGTGGACGAAAATAGGAACACTGGATCACTGACCTGCAGCAAAGGTCTGTGACTTGGATTGCCAGGAGGGCTCTCGGTGTCTGGACAACCGTCACAACTGTTACTCAGCTGTTTAGCTGCAGATATTACACCGTGAAACCACTGCCAGTGGCCAGAGCCCGACTGTGCCAAGGGAAGTGGAGGCAGAGGATGCTGGACAGTCCTGCATCATCTCCTGGGAGCTAACTCGTAAGGATCAGGACAAAGAAGGGAAGATTCAACCCCTCCAGCTGATCCTTGGAGTCCCTTTAGCTCAAAGTCATGCAGTGTAGAGCACAGGTGATAATTAGGGACACAAATCCTAAAACCAAGAGTGGCCTCAGCCATGTGGCCATCCTGACCGCAGCTCCTGGGGCTGGGAACACTGGAAGTTGGGCCAAATCCATCTGGGAGGGTTTTAGCCCTGCCACTGTTGGTGGATATTCCTGGAGCTATGAGGACTTGCCAGTGGCAGCTAAAGTCACATCCTTGGAGGTTTTGATGAGACTGTATTGTGTGACTCTGGAATGAGAGGAGAGCCAGGACACCTCACAGAAACATCCAGCATGGAATCACAGCCTCCACGGGCCACCCCCTCCTTTGCCAGCGCCACCTGCTACACACTCAGCTCCAAAAGATGGGACAGAGCAACCAACACAAGGATTGCAACCAGCTCCATCATTGTGCAAAGCCCGTTTCACACGTCACAGAGCTGCCACAGGAGTTCAGAGACACTGAGCCCTTTAATCCAGAGCAGGAAAGCTCTCAGCCAAAACCAGACACCAGCTAAATCCAGGATATTTCTAATCCTGATCTCAGCGCTGTCTAGGAGCATCTGGTAGCAGGGAGAGGGGGAGACGTTGTGCTGGCCAGCCCTGGCCGGTGGCATTCCCCGATGCCCCAATTCCGTCGCGAGGAATGACATTTTATACATAGACACAGCAACAACTGAGCTGGGGTGGCCATTCCTAGAATGCACAACTGGCTGGGCTGCATTTGCCTGGGAAACTGGAGACCCAGGTCCCCCATCCCAGCCCCAAGCCTGCATCCAATCACACAGACAATAACAAGGCTCGAGGGCTATTTCTGGCCGAGCAGTATGTCCCCCTTGGAGGTTGGTGCAATGAAACACTGATCCTGAGCACCTGTGCTGGCCAATCTGAGGGATTTTCGTGCTGGAGCAACTCTAGGCTAGGTACAGCCAAGCATATTATGGGAGCAGGTGGAAAGCCCCTTCCTTTTCCCCCTTGCTGGGATGACCCAGCACTTGCAGACACTTTGTCCTTTACATCTGTCACAGAAAATGCTGAGCTGGAAGGGACCCACAGGGATCATCGAGTCCAAATCCTGGCCTTGCACGGGACAAACCCAAAAAAATCACACAGTATGCCCCAGAGCATTGTCCAAATGCTTCCTGAACTCTGGCAGTCCTGCAGGGGAGCCCCCAGGCAGCCTCACAGAAGGTGCAAAGAGCAGGAAGAGGATAAAGATAGGAAAAGAAAAAAGGGACTCCACAACCAAGCACTGTCTACTGCTCTAGGTGACACAGAAAGTTTCTGTCAGAAGACAAAACTGAAGGGACTTTTAAGTCTGAGGTCAGCCAGAAATTAATCTCTCCACCCTGGTTCACTGACTGGTGTTTCTGCAGCCAGCTTTAAAGAAACCTGGCTGAGGAGATGCTACACTGTCCATGCTCTACTGAACTGCTGCAAGAGAAGCGTCCCTCAAGGATATGTTGTGGCAGCACAAAACCCTTCCTCATGTCCTACCTCATGTAAGCCAGAGGAACCTGCCTTTCCATCCCTTTGTGGTGCGAAACCCTCTCCTCCCTGTGGGAAACCAGCAATCTCTGTCTCCACGTCATATTTCCCAGACCTGGCCAGTCCCACTTCTTTCCCTCTGGTCTCTCTCCAATGGTTTTGCACAGTGAAAACCAGGGCATAATCCCACAACTCAGACTTCTCCCCTGGAGAAGGAGGATCACTCCGTTCATTTCACATCCGACTCTACTGTTCCACTCCCAAAACCAGCGTTATTACCCCCAAAACCCCACAGCGGAGTGCCCCCCCCCCACCCCCCCAGACCGCACGGCGCCTTCAACGCACCTTCATGCCCACCAGGTTGTTGTGGAAGTCCACCCTGGCTCGCAGGTCCTTGTTGGGCTTCCTCCCCAGGAACTCCTTGACGAACTTGTTGCTGTACTTGAGGTTGTCCCCGCAGCCTCCCCACTGCCAGGCCTCCCTGTTCTCCAGGTCGGGTGCCTCGTCGCAGGTGCAGCGCTCCATGCGCCCCGCGCTGCACGCCTTGGCCATGGCGTGCGTCAGCCCCGCCGAGNCCTCATGTAAGCCAGAGGAACCTGCCTTTCCATCCCTTTGTGGTGCGAAACCCTCTCCTCCCTGTGGGAAACCAGCAATCTCTGTCTCCACGTCATATTTCCCAGACCTGGCCAGTCCCACTTCTTTCCCTCTGGTCTCTCTCCAATGGTTTTGCACAGTGAAAACCAGGGCATAATCCCACAACTCAGACTTCTCCCCTGGAGAAGGAGGATCACTCCGTTCATTTCACATCCGACTCTACTGTTCCACTCCCAAAACCAGCGTTATTACCCCCAAAACCCCACAGCGGAGTGCCCCCCCCCCACCCCCCCAGACCGCACGGCGCCTTCAACGCACCTTCATGCCCACCAGGTTGTTGTGGAAGTCCACCCTGGCTCGCAGGTCCTTGTTGGGCTTCCTCCCCAGGAACTCCTTGACGAACTTGTTGCTGTACTTGAGGTTGTCCCCGCAGCCTCCCCACTGCCAGGCCTCCCTGTTCTCCAGGTCGGGTGCCTCGTCGCAGGTGCAGCGCTCCATGCGCCCCGCGCTGCACGCCTTGGCCATGGCGTGCGTCAGCCCCGCCGAGGAGATGGCGTACAGGAAGGCTGTCTCCTTAAAACCTGCAGGGACAGGAGGGAGAGGCTCTAATGGCAGCTTGAAGAAAGGAAGAAAAACCACAGGAAACGGAGGCAAAACCTACTGGGAGAAGAGTGAGCTGTGTCATAGAATAGCAGAGTAAGAAGGTTGGAGGGGATCACAGTGAGGCATTTGGCGCCACCTCCCCACTCCAGCACAGGAGCTCAGGATTACACCCAGACTGCTCTGAAATACCCCCAGTGAGGGAAACTCCATACCAGTGGCTCAGTCACTGCCCAGGAAAAGTTCTTCCTCAAGCTCAGGCAGAATTTCCTGAGCCTCAATTCCTGACTGTTCCTCTT
Source organism: Bombycilla garrulus (assembly GCA_013400315.1). NCBI lineage: Eukaryota > Metazoa > Chordata > Aves > Passeriformes > Bombycillidae > Bombycilla > Bombycilla garrulus. Next base: position 538,534 of record VXBU01015729.1, on the reverse strand, counting down.
GTAGCACCGCAGGGCACCACTAGGAAAAGCCTGGTCCATGCTCCTGACACCCCCAAAGCATGGCAAGCTCTGCTTGCATCACTGGGGGCAGGGAATGATGGACAGAGGTGGCACAAGCCAGGATTCAGGAATGCAAATGGAATCTGGCCGGCTTGGTGGCTGTCACTCTGTGTCACTCAGTCTCTGCCTGAAAATGGAAAGAGTTGAGCAAGAGTTGCCCCATCCCTGGAAGTGTCCAAGGCCAGGCTGCACAGGGCTTGGAGCAACCTGGTCTAATGGAAGGTGTCCCTGCACACGGCAGGGGGTGGAACTGGATGAGCGTTAAGGTCCCCTCAAAGCCAAAGCATTGTTTGACTCCACAAAGAGTTGGACAGGATACAGAGGTACCACTGCGGTACCAAACTGCAGGAACCCAGCCCAGACTTCCAGTCCTCCTCATTCTTCCCTCTCCTCCTGCATCGAATCACGGGGTCCTACTCCAGACCAGCAGAACTGCTGACAGAAGACATCTGAGGGCTGGGAAGCAGGAGATGTGACATCCAGTGCAGCCCCTCACTCAAAAAAAAAACAGTTTACACCTCAAACCTCCCATGCTCATCCTGTCTTTACACCTCCACGCTCACCTGCAGGGATGTGACAGCATCCACTCCCCCGAGAGGCAAATGACACCCAGAGGGACCCACGGTTTCAATCCAAATTATTAAAGCCAGAAATAAAAAGCAAACATGGCAGTATTTATAGCTGCCCGTTCCCCAGCTATGGAAGCCGTAAACGACTGCATATTTGAGATGCAATTCCAGAACAGCTTTGGATGGGACTCAAGAAATCCCCCACTCAAAAATAACACAAGTGGATGGTGACAGTAGTGGATATATCTGTGAGCTGGTGTGTCAACCGAGGACATGCAGAGACACTGCCAGGTCATTTTTGGAACTGTTCCTTGGGAGGTTCATGACAGTCCAAGCAAACTCATGTGGCAATTCCCAGAGTCTGCCTTCCCAAAACACTCCAGGAGCAGGAAGACTGATGAAAATCCAGCCCAGGACACTGAAGTTTGGTCCCACCAAGGGTTCTGAGGTTCTACTTCCTCCCAGCTTGTGGTAGGAATTACCCAATCATTCTACTGCTCACCTGGAAAAGGAGAACAGGAACCTTTTCCTCACTGGAAACATTAAAATAAAAAAGGTTCAACTCTGCACTCACTGAGGACACCACAAAGAGTGGCAAGAGTTAAAATAACAAATGCTTTTTTTCTCCCTGAAGTCAGATCATGTCCTCTGACAGCCCAGAAACACCTTCAGCATTACAAATTACTTCCTTGGAAGTGGTGAGAGAATTGTTAATGCATACAACAAAAGCTCATAAATTGGGTATTCAGATGACTCCTCTGGGTAGAAAATGCCCTCTAAGCATCTCTCATCTTTTCTAAACTATTTTTTTCTAGGTTACATCCCAGGTCAGACTGCCCATATGCCTGTCAGAGGGATGCCGCTACCAAAGGCAGGATGTTCCCAAGCCTCTGTGCTTGTGGATTGGAGAATTCTTTTTGGGGCTACAGAGTATGAAGAGGTACCAGTATCAAACAGAGACTCCTCAGTGGGATGGGCTGTGCAAACCCTGCCCTGGAGCTCTGAGACTGCAATCATGGCACAATTTGGGTTGGAAGGGACCCCGAGATCCATCCAGTTCCACCCCCTGCCATGGGCAGGGCCATCTTCTGCTATCCCAGGTTGCTCCAAGCCCCGTCCAACCCGGCCTTGCACTCTTCACTCACAGCCACCAGCCCTCAGTGACTAATCAGGCAGCCCAGACCTCCCTCCTGCTCGGAGCCCTCCTGCTATAAAGCGCTGAATTCGGAGCGGTTGTGGAATCCCAGCAGAAAGTCAGCGCCGTGCGACCACAACGCATTCCAGACCTGACGGAAAGCCAGGAGGAACAGCTCATCTGCCAGGTTCTCCTTTTCCATCAGCTTTGTCTCTGCCCCTCCCGTTCCCCATCACTGAAAGCTTCCCAAATGCCCTGTGCCCATCAGCACGGGGATCATCTCACCCACAGGCAGCTCCCAACTAGCTCCATGTGACATTTGGCTCTGGCCAGATTTTAAAGCCATCTCCACCACGCACTATTTGATTGCACCAAGATATTTTGTAACGAGATAATGAGCTTTAAATCAATGCAGGCATTCTAAGCCCCAGTGCATTGACAGTCTGCCGGCCCTGGCTATCCAGTTTCAGCCATTTCCAAAATTGTGCACGAGTATCCAAAGAGGATAACGAGTCCCTTAAACAATCCCCTGTTATTTTAAGAAACGGGGCTGCATCAGCCCAAGTTGCAAAGCAGCAGCCAGAGCTGGTCTGGTGACCAAAGTGCAAAAGCAGAGGGAGAAACTTTTAAGTGAAAAGAGAGGGTTTTTTTTTTTTTTTTCCCTTTTTTCTTTCTCCCTGCAAAGTCCTGGAGGAGAGGAAGCAAGCCCTCAGCTATGAATTTGGAAGGCTGTGTCCTAGCGGGTGATACATGCGAGCCCTTGCCCTGGGGTATCACTTGCTGCAATGCTGAACCAGGAACCAGCAGCTCCTGGAGAGGAGGAGAAAGATTTACAGGGCACGGTGTTACTGCTGGGGAACAGCACCTGAAGGATTTACAGCCCCGGGGCCGGGCAGAGATGTTGCAGGGACATAAAACACGGCAGAATGAGACAGCAGCAGAGCCGCGCAGCCCTCAGAGCTCTCGTTTATTATGGAGCTCCCTGACAAGGGCCGGGCTGAGGGGGTCTCCGTGGGGTTTTTACTGCAGGCCGCTCCGCCGTGCCCCTCGGCCGGGGCTGCCCAGGGGACAGGCACGTCTGAAGGAACGAGCTGTGGCCTCCAGGTGTCAGCATGAGAAAGTGCTTGGCTTCCCCAAGGCACCACTAATCCAGGGACTCCTCTGGCATGCGGGGATATTTTTAAACGTCTTGCAGCTCCGGCCGGACCTCTTGGGTTTCATAAGGACTTTCCTTGTTTCCACCAGTCAGTGACAGTGCATTAGTTAAGCCCTGGTGCTTCTGAATTACTCCTCCTCACTAATTAGCCCTGCAAACCTCTGCTCTTATCTTTAAAGACTTCACACCCCGGCTTTTCCAGGTCCAGGCCCATTGCTGAGTGTGGGACTTTCTGGAAGTCACTAAAGCCCCGGAGACCCTCGCATGTAAAATGGTGCTGCAGCCTGGGAATAAGTGCTGGATTTTACTGAGAGGATGGAAGAAACTAGACTAGATACGGTAGCTACAAAGAAAAGAAATAAAAATATCACCTTCTCCTCCAATACTCCTAACTTCTGGCCATCTCCACCTGAGCTGCTGGGAAGAGGTGTGGGAATTACGCACTGCTCACATCCATGGCAGTAACAGGACACAGCCATTTGCAGGTTTTGCCCTGTACTACAACAGGATTCCCTTTCCCCCTCTAACAGGACAGCGCAGAGAAGTCTGGTTTGCCTGATTTCCTTAAAAAAAGGCATCTTCTCAGCTCCTTTCCTGACAGACTGGCATAAGAAATAGGACAAATAAATAGGGCAAATGAATAGGAAAAATAAATAGGAGAAACAATTCTAATAATAATAGGAGAAGAGAGGAAACAAATAAATAAAATAATAAGAAAAGAGGGGACACCTCTGAGAGCTTCACAACCCTCTCCTCCAGCAGCAGCTCAATTTCCAGCAGAAATGGGGAGAAAAACCTAACTCCTGGCTGCAGAGACCTGCACAAACACCTCCAGCATCCAAGGAGAGCAGCAGCCAGGGCCAGCAGTGGGAAGCGGTTTTTTCAAGCCCATAAATTACCCCCATTAGCACATTCTTTGCCTGCCCTGCACTTCCAGGGATGAGCTCCAGAGCTCTCCGTGGGCCTCGGGGGAAGCAGGGCCAGCACAGCCCAGCCCAGAGCGACCACGGGGGCAGCAGAGGAGCGCAGAGAGCCCCGAGAGCGCCCAGACTCACCTCTCTTGAGCAGGCTGGCGCGGTAGCGGCCCTCGAGGGTGCAGTTCCAGCGCTCGAAGCGGAACTGGTACTGGCACTCCAGGGCGCTCATGCTGATGGCCTCCATCAGCGTCTCGGCCACGCCGGGGTCGCGCCGGCACATGCGGCGCTGCTTCTTCTCCAGCTTCAGGCGGTCACACACCTTGTAGTGGGCCTTGACGGCCGCCTCCTCCATTTCCGAGGTCAGAGGGAGGATGGTCAGGGGTTCGTTCCCCGTCAGCCTGCCGAGAAACAGAGGGGCACCACGGTGAGGGCAGGAAAAACTGAAATTGTTGGAAGAAGTTTTTGCCCGTGAGGGCGGTGAGGCTCTGGCTCACGGGTTGCTTAGAGAGGCTGCGGTTGCACCATCCCTGGAAGTGACCGAGGCCAGGCCAAGCACCATCCAGCAGTGTGGCCGGGGCTGGGATCTAGATGGTCTTTAAGCTCCTTCCAACCCAAACCGTTCTGGGATTCTATGAAATACAGCCTGTGATAGAAATGGGGTCAGTGGTGGGATCAGGATCTCCTGTCTCAGCATCCCTGTGGACTTGATTTTACAGTGAGGCTCCTCACGGTGTGTGTGCAAGGTGGCAGCAGGAAAAAGGTAAGAGGAAATATTTGGATTTATGCTCCCTGCCAGCTCTCACGGAGCTTGTTTGGACATAAACCCATGGCCACCTCCACCACAGGACTGTGTTTAAAACTGAAAGTGGAAAGAAATAATTTCAGGTGCCTCGCTGCATGAACTTGGGGAACTGGCAAAACTACATGAGCACCACTGTCACCGTTCTGGGCATAAACAAAAAATTCATTTTAGCACATCAAGCAGAGCCAAAATCCCGCTTGGGAAGGGACAGAGGATGATTTGTCCTATGAAAGCTTAAGAGATACCCTGAGAAAGCACAGAAAGCCACCCTGCCCTCAGCAGAAGAGATCCTGACATAAAACCCAGCAAGCCACGGCCCAATATTGGAGAGCAGGATACGCTTTCCAGGAGATGCTGCCAAAAGCTTTTACAAGACAGAACAAGCTCAAAACCTAAAAAAACATAACCCGAAGAAATTCGTGTCCCTTTGCCTTGTCCCCTCCCTCCCCTGCCTTCTCCCACAACAGGGTCCTTGACTCTGCAGTGGGCAACAAAAGATGCCAGCGGACTGTTCCCAGTGTCAAGTGACGAGCTGCTGGAAAAGGCCCAGGCTGGCATCGGCCCCAGGGAGCAGAGAGGCTGCAGGAACATCTGCTGGGCTCAGGAGAGCTTTGTTGGCCAGGCTGCTGTACACCCCTCTCTCCTGGCTCTGCCCTGTTCCGGCCAGGTGCCAGTCCACACAGTCAATGGGAATCACTATCCGGGCTCGCAGAGGACCTGGAGACACATTCCCTGGCCAAAAAGGAAGAATGGCTGAAATCCAGAACTGGAAACACGCTGGAATGTTGCAGTCCTGCACTGGGGAGCACAGGGGTGGGTTGGGGGGCTCGGACACCTCCAGTGCTGCAGGAGCACTGGGAAAGATGGGGTGATGGGAATGGGAGGGGAGCACTCCCTCACCCCCTTTGCTGAGACCCTGGAAAACCTTTAAAGCCCCACCTGTCCTGCAGGAGCAGTGATTTGCTGTTTTTAGTGAGTATTTCTCTCTAATCAGGGAGATGCATCCTGCCAGCAGCACAATTCCTGAGGGCAGGCACTCAGGATGCTTTAACTCCCAAACCTTGGTGCCTAATGGGCATGAAATCCTAGCCTGAATCCCAGCCAGGGACATCCAGTACAGATCCAAATCATTACTGAGGCATTGATGAGGTGATTTAATATCAGATATCTAAGGGAGGGAGCAAAAATGGCTGAGGCTCCCGCCTTTTTAGAACAAAGTGGGCAGGAAAATGTTCTCCATCAGTCACATTCAAAGGTATTGATGTCGGTATCTCCAGTAAAACCCTGCAGTGATAAAAGCACAGAGTGATTTGTGGGAAACATGGAAAAAATATCTTCCCTCAAGTTTTGCTCCCCCCAAAATAAAAATAATAAATTAAAAAAAAAGGCCAAACAGCAAGGTCTATTTGAAGCGTATTTTAACCCTTTCATTTTTGGTCTGTCCCAGCTGCTCCCCAAGGAGAGGGGACATCACCCAGCCCTGGTGCCTCATTAGCCTAAATGGTCTGGAAAAAAGCTCCAAGGATCCTGTAGCAGGTGGCTGTTGGAGTGAGGAGGGATACAGAAATTGATCCTACAGCCAAGATTTCTGCAGAGCAATTGGTGATTTTCACCCTCTTCCCACCTTTCCCCCTCAGGTGCTTGGCTTTGGGATACTTCAAATAACAGTTTCCCACAGATCAGCCTTCCAGAACTTGCTGATAACAATCATGTGTATCTCCAACAAACCTAGCCACACACCAAATAAAGATCCAGGGACTGGAAATAGGATTCCTGGTGCTTCACAGTGCCACAACTCTCCCACAGCTGGTGGAAGAACGACCCATGTAACACCACGATGAACAGAGATCAGCCCATCATTGCCTGCATTGTTGCTCAGAAGCATCCCTGGAACAACACAAGGAGTAAATTGAGGGGAAAAGGGGTTTTCCCTCACCAGCAAGCAGAAACTCTTCCAGGTGAAGAGCAGAAGCCATGCACACACACACGGACCCACACACACGTTTCCCCTCCCGGGGCCCTCAGCTCCGCACACACATTCCAGAGGCCCTGGGAGCAGGGGAGAGGTGGCACTTTCCAGAGCGTGGCATCAATAACAAAGCCCGGGCAGCGCCAGGGAGAGCTGCCCCACCTGACACGCTGCTGCATGGAACCTTTCTAATCCCATAAAGCCCTTTTATGCAACCTCGGCTGAGTGAGGTCCTGTAAGGCAACGGTGTCAGTCGGACGCTTTCTCAGCTCCTCACAAAGGCCAAGCTGTTCTTTCCAAGGAAATATTTCAGGGTGTGTGTGTGTGTGGGGTGTTTTTTGTTTTTTACACACCCAAGCCACGGCTGTTACGATTAAACTACCAGCCAGAACCCTGTGCTTGTGTTATTTTGCTCCAAGAAGGGGCTGAGTGGGAAATGGAGTGGACACCTCTAAGTGGAAAAAGATTGAAACTGGATGATCTTTAAGGCTCCCTCTAACCCAAACAATTTTAAGATAGATTCCAAAGGATTGTGTGTGTGTCCACCAGGAATCTGGAGAGAGAGCAAACAGCTCATTGCACACAGCCTTGGAAGCTTTACCTCTCTGGAAGTTAACTCCAGCCTCTCTGAGAGCAACATCAACCTCCAGAGTCAAGAGACTGTTTACAGAATTCAAGATTTTGAATTTCTGCTTCAGAATTTTGCGCTTTGATGAACCTTGTGGGTCCCTTTCCAACTCAGTGTATTCTGTGGTTTTTTGACCTACTCTTGCCCAATTTCTGCTCCGAGTGCAACATCCAAACCTCAGGAACAGCCTGAGGTGGCTGCCCTGTGCCACACCCACCACGCTGAGACAAACCTTTGCAGCATCATTTGTGCTATTCCCATTCCAATTCCACCACTTTGAAGCCAGGAAATCAGAAGGTTTATCATTAATTGATGCAAAAAGCAAGACCCATCTGGTTTGCACACACTCTATTGGTGTCACTTGGCTGCCTTGGTTGTGAACTTCATCTTAAACTTTGCTAACTACATTTTTTTGCTGGAGTTCGATCACCCAAGGATTTGGGAGAGATCCCTGCCACTACACAGGCCAGGTTTAATCTGTGACATCATGGAATTCCTCTGGACATCCCTTCCAAGAGGCAACTCAAGGCAGATCCTGCTTCCCACTCATCTCAGGGGCCAAGAGTTTTTCTGGCCTCATCAGCTCACACTTCCATCAGCGCCCCTGGATTTCCCCTTGTTTAAGTGGGGACTTTCTTGACCAGACTGGAGCAGGATGAGGCAGATTTAAGGCACCTGCACAGTCCTGGGAGTGCACCCCCATTTTTGAGGTGCTCCAGAGTTTCCTTTGCAAGTGCCACTGGAGATCCTCTGCTATTTCCATCTGGAACAACAGGGCTGCTGAAATATTGCATTCCTATCCCACTTCCTTCTGTATTAGGAAATTTCTCTTTGGTCCATCTGCACAATGACTGAATTAATTCTGGTTCCACTTTCCACATGAATTTTGTCCTGTGGAACTGCCACAGTTTCAACCCTTTTTCTTCTCCTTCCACCACTTTTTCCTTTAATAATTAAAAAAACTTCTAGAAAATTGACAAATTGACCACAAATCTTCACTACAACACCTAAATTAATGACTGCACAGCTCAAGGAGTCTGAGTTATGCTGGACACCAGGCCTGTATTTTTATTTTGCACCCAATAACCTCCAGTTGCTCTCTCTCTCCTATCATCACACTCCTACACTGTGAATCTTTCCTAAATTGATTTATCGCACTCCTCCTCCCACAAAGGCTATTGAATATTTTAAGTATAAAACCCCAAAAGTCCAAGAAAAAAAATCTGAATTTCAGGGTGATGATGATTTGATATTTGGAAGAAGAGTTGAACATTGAAGGCTCAACCAACCACCTCATTCTGCGCTGTCTTGTTCGGGTTTTTAAGTGTTTACAGCTTTGAGTGCCCAGCTCTAAAATATCCCAGATCTCCTTGGATTACATACAAATAAGGCTATGGATTCTCCAAACCTCAGCCTTCCAAAATGAAATCTCAGCAAGTGTTCACGAAGATGGTTCTGTCAGAATCCTCCACTTCTACCTCAACCCCCTCCCGGTGCAATTTTCTCAGTGATCTCCTGATAGGATGCTGTGACACTGTGAAGGTCAAGGAAGGTGACAGAAGAAAAAGTGTTTTTTCCAAACCTGAGGGAATCCAAACTGATATCGCAAACCATTACAAGACAGAGCTGAACCCCAGCTTGAAATCAAACCCAGCTTTGCTAGAAATCAAAACTCTTCCTTGCAAGTTCCGCCGTTCCTCACGCCTGTGCCAGTTCCCTTCCCTCAGGACCATTCCCAACCAGCTCCGCCTCGGGCTCACCTCTCCCCGTCATTGTCCCTGAACAATGGTGCCTTGCTGTGGGAGACCATTCGCCGGGGCAATTGGAAACTCCAGCACAGCAATTCCCATCGCAATTACGCCCCAATGGCCGGCTTGATCCTTATCTTCCTCTCAACAGCACGGCAAACTCGGCCAGAGCTTTCTTCAGGTGACAACCTCTCAAATGTCACTTCCTCCTCAGTCAGCAGTGCCCGAATCTCAGCTGCAGCTTCTACACCAGTCACAGCCCCCAGCACAGAGGTTACTACATCGTTACACGCTCCCAAAAACACGAAGTAAGGGGGGATAGGGCATTCCAACCTCACAGCAATCCAGGTGGGAAGCAGCCAAACCCCACAGTGCTGCCCCAAAGGACAGCATACACTTGACAGGCTTTTCTAGTGGAAGGTTCTGGGATTTTAGGATAGGGGGAAATCCTCCAGGTCCTTGGATCAGCTTCTGAGCGATGCGAAGGAGGAGGAGAGAGGATAAAAGTGACAGCACAGGGGAACTTCCAACCCAGTAGATCCCACTTACCAGGGAAGGAAGCACCAGTCGCCTTGTGGAATCTGCTCCAACAGATTTTTGTTGTTAATTTTTTTTAATACTTTTTTTAATACTTCCTTTTTTTTAGAAAAAAAAAGGTGCAGATTCTTGAAGGTTTCAATCTTTCAAGCCTTTCCTCAACTACATTTGGATAGATCCATACAGTGGCTTCCTGAGCCTCCCCCGAAAGCTTAGGATGGACACGTGGACATGGAAGGATCCACAATCTTGGATCCTACCCAGAGTTATTCCAGCACTCAGCAAAAAGGGAGAACTACAGCCGCTTCTGGACAAAATAAACCAATGGTGCAAACCTCCAGCTTTTCCCTTCCCAACACAGCTTGAATGCTTCCAGGATTCACAGCAATCACTCTGATCCCAAAGTTCTTTTCGGATCTCACCACAGAGTTTCCCATTTTTGCCTTAGATTAAGCTCGCATGGAAGTTGGAAGATTTCTCCCAGGCTGCTGAACACAGATGAATTTCCCCAGGCCTGCACTGAGCAGTACACTGGACTCCAACAACCAGCAGGATTTTAAATCAGTTCAGGAGGGATTTTCCTGGGAATGGGACAAACCATGGGTGGTTTTCTCCCAGATACAGGATGGTTGCTGCATGTACAAATAAACTTCCATCCGATTTCCAGCCAAAACAGGCCCTCACCTTCCCCTGGACAAATTACCAAAAGGTTTGGCATGTAACATATAAAGGAAAACCTCTCAGTAGGTGAGCAGGGAAGATGTGACTCAGTTCAGCTGTAGAGGGCTGGAGATGTTCCCGTTCCTGTAGAGACTTTATGGCATGGAGGAGCCTGAAGGAACAGCTTTTCTGGCACCGTGGCCACCAGGAGCACCACAAGAAACTCCTCCGAGCTGCTGCAGCATTCCCCAGTCCTGCAAAGCAGGAGCCCTGCACAGGTCATGAATTACAACTCACTGAAGGAAGGATTTGCTTTCCCTTCTCCAGTGAGGGGGAACAAACTCAGAGCAATCCCACAGCAGAGGAAAGAATCAATTTTAGGTCTTTGGTGCTACACCTGAACCACAAGGGTGAAGAATTTCCCTCCTCTTTCCACCCCCCCTCCTCTCCTTACACCAACCCTTATTCAGGAAGTTTCCAGCCCATCAGAGCCAAAGACATTTTTATTTTAGGTAAATATCTTGGTCCCAAGACCTAATTCCCCTGGAACAGCCCACAAACAAGCAGAAGCAGAGAAAGAGGGCGGGGAGGGAAAGGCTGTTTCCTCTCCCCTTCATCCTCTCAAGAATGAAACAGCAATCAGGGAGATTTACAAAGGATTTTCAGGCCAACGGTGCCAGTGGAATGCACGGGCCAGGCAGCAACAGGGCCTTTCACTGCCGATTTAAGAGGCATTAGCTCTGCCCCTGGCAGCCTGTGCCACGAATTATCCCCCCACACTGTCCCCTCCTGGGCTGGACAGCTCCTGGACCCCCAGTCCAAACCCCTGCTCCTTGTCCAGCCGCTGCTTATTTTTATTTACTTTTTTTTAGTCTAACATAGTTCCTTTTGGCCTGGAGGCCTGCTCCAGCATAGGCAACAAGGAGCTGGGAGTTTTGGTGCAGGGAAGCAGGAAAACAGGGAGCAGTGGGATGGAAGGTGAAGACTTAACCCAGAGAAGAAAACAAAAGGTTTGTTTTAACCCATTAATCCCACATTGTCTAGGGAGGAGAAAAAAATATCTGAAAAAACAAAAAGAGACAGTTTTTTAGAATATTGGGGGTTTGTTTGGTTTTTATTTTTGGGGGGGAGAAGGGAATAGTTTGTGGGTTTTGGTTTTTTTTTTTTACACTACTGAATATCCTCTCATCCCAGGATCTCAGCTCCATCCCTGACATAGGGTTAGAGAAATTCATACTCTAAGGCACAATGTGAGATTGTTGAGGTGTCCTGGGCAGGGCCAGCAGTTGGACTCAATCCCTGCAGGTCCCTTCCAACTCAAGATATTCCATGATTTTTAATCTAAAATTTGGCCCAAAATGACATTGAAAACAAAGAACATTTCTATATGCCACTTACAGAAAACATGCATTCTCATCCCTGCCTGGGTTTTGAGCAGTTTTTGGTGGGACCAGGAAAGGCCCACAACTGTCATGGATCACATGACAGAACACAGCACAAGAATTTATACAAGATTTTAAAGACAGGAGAGCAAAGGAAGTGGCCCAGGTCCTCAGTGGTCTGAGTTTCTTGTGACAAACTTGAGCCCCATGGAAACTCTGTTCCATCTGCTCCTACCACAAATCCCAAACTCCTAAAAGCCAAAATGTCAGCTATAAACCTGCAGAAATAGCTTTGATTTTCTGTTGCAAGCAAAGAAAATCCAAGTTCATGGTCCTTCTCATCAGCTTCTCTCATCTGGGAAGAGTTGCACAGAATAAGTGACATTTGGCACTTCAAATCTAAACAAAGAGACCCAAAAGCCCCATAAATTTGTTCCCTGTGCTTCTTGCACTGCTGCTGCTTTTTATTTATTCCAGCAGGTTTACCAAGTAGGAATCAGAAAACATCACACAGGGTCTAAGGACATTCCTTCCAAGGGCGAATTCCAGTTCCCAAAACACCTCCTGCCCATCCTTCTGCCTCTCTACAGCCCAAACTCCCGACACAAGGTGTGACCAAACCCTGCAGATCCTGCCAGGGCTGGAAGCTCCACAGGGACAGCTCTGCTCAGGGCAGTGCAGGGATCAGACCTTTTGACTCAGACCAGGCCCAGCATTTAAAATAAAACCAAAAACAAACAAAAAAAACCCCCCCAAAAACAAAATAAACAAAAAAACCCCAATAATAATAAATGGCAGACATTGAGAACGGAGCCTTTTTTCCAAGCTGCACATCATTAAACGTCAAGGCTCACTGCCACAGGATGTTGTGAAGCCCAAAATGATGAACAGACTCCAAGAGGGATTAAACAAACTCAGGAAAGGGAGGTTCATCCAGATGGGTGATGAAACATGAGGGCTCAGGAAGCCTTGAAACCACAGGCTGCCAGGACACGGCAGGAGCCACATCCCTGGTGCCAGCTCTCCTTGGATCCCCCAGAGATCCATTTCTGCCCGGAGAAACCTTTGATTTGACCCTCTATGACAGCTGTTGTGCTCCCTGCCACCTGCAAGATGCTTCTTGCTCCAGCCACAGCACTTAGACATTTAACATTTATCCATTTAACATTTATCCATCTGCACTCTGGAACCCTTTGGGTGACAGCAGGAATGGCCCCAGAGGTGTCAGGCACACACCACACTGATATTTTTGTCACTGGGGCCTTCCAGGGCTTAAAGGAGAGAGAGGCTTTTTACAGATAATAAGAAAGGAACAGGACATGGGGGAATGGTTTTAAATAGAGAGGAGAGATTTAGATGAGGTGCTACAAAAAAGTTCTTGGCTGGGGTGAAAAACTGGCTGTCCAGAGAAGCTCTGGCTGCTCCTGGATCCCTGGAAGTGTCCAGGGCCAGGCTGGACACCGGGGCTTGGGGCAATCCCAGCACGAGGCTCGCGGGTGCCCAGCACGGCTCCCACCCACGGCAGGCGCGGGCACGCCGGGCTGTGGGCACGGCTCGCACGGCTCCCGCGGCCATGTGTCAGTGTCACTCTCCCGCTGCCAGGGAATGCATCTGACTTCCCACTGAATTCCCCTTTGTCCCCCTCACACCTCAGCCAGCCCTTTTGTCCCCTCTGGGGGTGAAGGCTGACCAGCTCTGGGCCTTTCCCTGTGTCCCAGAGTCCTTATCCCACCTGTGGGATAAATTGTGCCGGCCATCCCGAACACTGCCCGCTCTGTTCCCGGCAGATGCTGCAGCCACAGAGCTGCCCTTGCCCAGACCACAGAGCCTGGCAGCCAGGGAAGAAACTCCTCGGAGCCAAGGCAGCAGCTTCCCTGGCTGCCTGGAGATATCCCTGTGCGCACACACACGCTCCAGCAGCACAGCAGCTACAGAGAAAATCAAGTTCGCTCTCCAGACAACACAAATGAAATTAAACCTTTGAGGGAAGCACAGCGAGTGCAAAGAGCTCGTCGAGTTCATTTGGACAGAAAAAAACCCTGGAGAATGAGCTTCTTCCTCCTTCCCCAGCCCTAGTTTTATATCCAAGACCTGGAGGTCCCAGCTGGAAGCAAAGACTGGCTCTTGGTCAACTTCTGGATAAATGACAACTTCTAGAAACAAGCATGTGGATTCAGAGAGGAGGAGGGTCAGCTCCCCCTCCCCTCACCACGTTACCAGCCCCTATTAGATATCCCTGGGAGGTCAGCTCGTGGAGGATTGGGATGGTTGGGCGGTTTGACACATCATCTCAGCTATTTTGGGAGCAGTTTACGGGTCTGCAATTCCTCCCCTGCACAGCCCCGATAGCTTTTCCACTCTAATGTCACATTATCCTCGTGGCAGGTTTCAAAACTAAACAGGTGAAAAAACAAACTTTCAGGGCACTGGGCAGAGCAGGATGCACGAGAGGCACTGGGGATGATTGGGTGGTGGAAGCTTATCCTCATCCTGAGCCCCAAGACAGGCTGTGGGAATCACTTGTGAGCACAGAGGTCGATTCCCTACAAAATTCAACAGGAACACACCCAAAGGCTCTTGCAGGAAACTCATCCCCTGACAAAAGATGTCTTGCGAATGACTTCCTGAAGGAGCCTTGCAGTCCTGAGGCTTGGCAAACCTCAAATAGGACTTCAGTGGTCAAATCTCCAGCTGAACAAAGCAGCCCAAGCCACAGTTTTCTTCTGTGAGTGCTGCTGAACAGATAGGACTGCACGGCATCCATAAAAAATGGGAAAAACAAGGAAAGGCATTTTTTTATACAGTGATAGGATAAGCAAGAAAGAGTTTTAAACTGCAAGAGGAGATATTTTGATTAGCTATAAGGAAGGAATTCTTCCCTGTAAGGCACCACATCCCTGGAAGTGCCCAAGGCCAGGTTGGATGAGGCTTGGAGCAACCTAGGAGGTGTCCCTGCCCATGGCAGGGGTGGAATTTTCAAGTCCCTTCCAACTGAACCCCATCTCTGGTTCTCTGATCCATTTCCAAGCAATGCATTTGTGCTCAGCAATTGAAAGGAAAAAAAATCCTCTGTGCCTTGTCCTACAGCAGCACGTGGGGCACGCTCCACCAACCAGTATTAAGGAAAGCATTTCCTTCCTGTATTGATCACCCAGCCACCCCACAAAGTGGCATTAAAAAGGCAGGGGGGAGGACAACAAGCCAAGTGTTATACATAGCAAATTCTGATTAGATTATGAAACTTTAAGAAGATCTTAACAAGTGGACAGTGTGCATTTTACATAATTAGCTTGTTACTTATAAATGCCTCCCATAGTGCCAGTGGCAGATTTTCACCACCCAAAATAGCCTAAAGCTGTCAGATTCAAGAGCTCCTGCCATCCCAATTTAGATCAACTCAAACACACAAACCACAAGGTGGTTTCGTTACACCGAGATTAAGAATTGAATCGGCTCTTGTGTGCCTGGATGGTGGAAGGGGTAAAAGATTACCGAGGGCAAAGACACATTATGTCACTGTGTGCCTCGCCAGCCCAATCCTCCCTGAATGTGGCAGCTGTTCCTAGCAGCGCTCTGGGAGATTTCGGGTCACTTTTGGGGGGACAGAGCCCGGCTTTAGGGCTGGATGTGAAGTTGTGGGATGCCACAGCTGCATCCATATTCATTGAGCTGAGAGCTGCTCCCCAGCTCTGTGAGACTCATCCTTCATCAAACTGGGGCTGTTCCTCTCCAATTCCAAGAACCGGCTCGGAGCAAGCCTCGAGTTACAACCGCTGCCTAAAAAAGGCGACCTCAGGAGCAGCAGAGCAGGTAAAGAAACCATTTGATTTGCAAGCTGAGGTTGTCGGAGAAGGAAGTCCCAACAAAAGCAGAGCTACACTGAGTTATTCCTCTGCCAATCCTCTGCATCCCTGGTGCCTGCAGTTAAAGGAAAAAAATTTCAATTCTAATTAAAAAGGGCAAGAAAACCTGATAGGGAGTATCGTGAGGAAAAACCTCTCATGGGAAGAGTGTCCACAGCTTTAGAGTTTTCCCAGCATGTAAACATCATCCCAAACACCTTCAATCCATCTGTGCGAGTTCCCATTTCCTAAAATGCCCATCAAGAGCTCAGTAAAGCAGCAGAACAAAAAGACGGCTCCTAAATCATGGGTTACACAGAAAAATGATGTTGTACCTGCTGAACAGGACTGAGAGATCAGTAAAGCTGCCATGGGCTAACACTGAGTCCTTTCAACATCTCACACTGGGCATTTCCAAATCCCAAAGAACTTGAGGAAAAAGGAAAATGCTTCTAGTTCCCTCCAGAAGAGCTGGAGAGGGACTTGGGACAAGGGCTTGGAGGGACAGGACACTGCCAGAGGGTAGGGATGGATGGGATATTGGGAAGGAATTCTTGGCTAGGAAGGTGGACAGGCCCTGGCACAGGGTGCCCAGAGCAGCTGTGGCTGCCCCTGGATCCCTGGCAGTGTCCAAGGCCAGGCTGGACAGGGCTTGGATCACCCTGGGATGGTGGGAGGTGTCCCTGCCTTGGCAGGGTATGGAATGAGATTATTTATCCTTTACTCTTCTAATCCAAACCACTGAGGGATTCTATGATTTCCCTTAACAGTTTTACTCTTTAGACCTCAGAAATGGGGATCTGGGGGAGGGTCTGC
This sequence comes from Bombycilla garrulus, assembly GCA_013400315.1. Classification (NCBI taxonomy): domain Eukaryota; kingdom Metazoa; phylum Chordata; class Aves; order Passeriformes; family Bombycillidae; genus Bombycilla; species Bombycilla garrulus. The sequence goes on along the minus strand of VXBU01015729.1, from coordinate 522,313 downwards.
TCCCCAGCCAACCTCCAGTACAGAGCTGGAATATTTTCTTTCAGAAAGACTGCTGAGTTTCAGCTGAATGGAGGGCGTCAGGATTCATCTGTGAGGCCAGAAGTGCCGGCTGAGAAAGATCCCAATGATCGACACATTTGGGAGAAGCCAACTGGTGCAATTTCTGCACTCAGCACAGAGCGTTACCCCAAGAGGATGTTCTGCCTCACAACACAAATTGCTTGTGTTGAAAATACAGGATCCATTCCCAATCCAAGCCTGGACGATCAGTTTTCTAAAGGTTCAGAGGTATTGAGCTGACATCTCATTTGAAATAATTATCTACATCCCTGAATTCCTTTGAAACCCAGAATGCTACAGAACCCATCTGCGAAAGAGATGAAGAGATTTGAAAGTTTGGGGTCTAAATTATTCCTTGTGAATTCCTTTGGGATCTAGGAGTGGAAGAAGCAAAAGGAACAACATCATTACAGACAAATTACCTCTATTTGAGCCACTCAAGGGCCAGGAAACATCAGCATAATTCTATGTATGCAGTAGGAAATCAAATCTATTAAAAAGAACAGAAAAATAGCCATACTCTGCAAGGGAGCAGAATAATTTTCCACATTCCCATTTTGTCTTAATTCCCAAAGGGCCGCTAAAGGGGAAGGAGGCAGTGGGCAATGGGAGGAGCAAACTCTTTTTGAGAATTAAAATTCATTCTCATAGTGCCACAAAAAGGCAAATTCAGGGAAAGAACATTCACAGTCGTTCCCAAGTCATCAGCATTCCTAATTTTCCAGACTTTAGGTTTCCCTGGTGTGACAACCAAATATAGGATGACCTATAATAATTCCAAATACTCCAAAATAATGAAATCTGATTTTCAGCATCAGGAGGGATGCTGGGGTAAGTGGACTCCTGACAGCTTTCTCTGAGCTCTGTGTCTCAGACAGCACCTTAAAAACACCCACGAGGACCCAAATGTGTTTTCCATGGAATACAGAACACGGATAATGTGTTCTAAATCAGCCCTGGGGCCAGGCAGTTAATGAGAACAGTAAAGAAGTACTCAGTAATTGCCCATGCACTGAAAAGAAGTGAGGAATTGCAGAACAAACCTTGCATGGAATCACAGGACAAAATTCCACGGGGGACAAAATTCCGTGGCAGAGTGCAGGCACAGAGGGGATGACTGAGGGAACTCCTATAGTTCTCCTCTGGAGCTTCCCAAATTAAACAAATTAAACTGTGAGTTCCTCATTAGCAGTAACTATGCAGTAAAAAAGGTGCCTCCAGATACCTGAGGTGCTGGCATTGAACCACAAATTACAGCTGGGCTCACCTGCAGATGCACTTTGGTGGTTGTGCTCAGTTTTTCATGGATTTGCCAGGAATTGTGTCCAGCGCTACGAGGGACAAGCAAATCCCAGGGAGTCCAGCCCACACCTGAGGGTACAGACACACCAGGGAAAGCCTGGGGTGTGAATAAATAAAAACGGAATATTTTTGACATCGCAGGTGGAGTTTGTCCAATAGGTAAGCACAACAACGGAAATAAAGATTACAATAACGCCTAAACCCCCCACACTGGGTATATTCCATAAGCAAGACAGCTTTGCTGGAAGTCTTCACAAACAACCTGAATCCTCCTTTTCAGTTCAGCTCTTGATATTCCAATGCGAGCAGGGATAAAGAACACTGAGAACCCCTCTTGAACTACTCCATCAACAGATGCTCATTAGAGCTAATCACAACCAGAGCAGCCCCGGCCTGAAATGGAGTTTCCATCTGTCTCCAAAATGCACGTGGGCTTAGCTGTACAAATCCCACATCCCACCTATTTCTGTGGATCTGGAGACTGAGTCATTATTCCCAGGAGGATACAGGGCACGGCTTTATGGAGCCTATCAGAATTAGAGTTAATAAGGTAAAAATATAAAAAAAAATAAAACCAGAAGGGCCTAAATCAATTTCCATGTGTCACAAAGGTGATCAGCTACAGAGTATATAAAATCTCAAAAAATATTTATAACTACGCCGGAGCAAGAGTATTCTTATATTCCCAATTAAAAATCAAAATAAAAACTTGCTCATGAATAAACCTCCTCAGCAGGGAAGATAAGCAGAACCAGAGCTGACCACTCAATAAATGAGTACAATTCAGGGCAGAAGAAGTTAAAAATGTGTCTGAGCCCTGCTTGCACTCCAATTTAGCCTGAGTCATTTTTCTCCCCTGAATCCTGTGGAAAACCATATTTAAAAGAAAGAGCGTGCATGTAAATTGAAGGGAATTTCAGGAGATTCGAGAAAGTTTGGCGTTTAAGCAGACAGACCCCAGGGTGAGATCTGCCTTTGCTTTCTTGGACAAACTGAACCAGAATTCCCAGCTTTCAAAACAAATCCTACACAACCACATTGCTGAAGCAGCAGCTGAAACCCAAGAGTTCTGTGACAAAACTTGGCCACGTCCTTCCCTGGGAGCCAGGATCACATTCCCCATCCTCTCTCTCCGTCCCAGCCCGAGTCTTTCCCGCTGGCCCCGCGTCAAGAGCCCTGTCCCAGCCCCAGCCTGGTGGCTCTCCCCTGGCCCTCCGTGAGGCTGGGGAGGGATCCAGCATCCCCTGACCCTCATCCCCAGGGACACCAACCTGCAGCTCTCACACCTCACTCCTCAAAACCCCGCGAGCCATCCCGCAGCAACACGAGCGGCCGGGGCTCGCCCGCTGCGCCGGCTCCATCGCATCCCCCAGGGTGACATTTGTTTTCCTGGTGGTGGGGAAAGGAATCCCTCCTGTTTACCCCTGTCCAGCCCCAAAACAGCAGTGGTTCAAAGTGTCCCAACGAGCTATCGCTCACAGGCAGCTGGAGCGACGAAAAATGCTGAAACCGAAATCACCGAGAGACATTTTATAGGGAGGGAGTGACTGGGAGACCTTGGGAGGAAGGGAGCAAAAATAATCCATCCCAGCACAAAAATATTGCTATTTATCATCAAAAATACTCTGTATTGAGAGTATTATTAATTGTATTATTATTTCTTCCATCCTGTGTCACTTTAAGCAAGAACTCAAGACTGTTTTGCCAGGATCATGACTTCCCACCCAGCCTTCTGCTGAAGGATATCCACATTTAGGGCTTTGACATTCCAATAACAATCCCCAATCCATTCTAGAGCTGTCAAGAGGTAAAATGAACTTCAGCAAAGCAGATGGCAGCTTTGAGGAGGAAAGTAATGCCCAAAGAACACAAAGATAAGAGGAAAACCTTTCTAACGTAATTTCTTTGTGAATCAAAAGCATTCTTCACCCTGGAATTTTCCTCAGAGGTAAAGAGGGCCATGCCACTAATTAAAAATAAAAAAAATAAAAAAAAGCCCTCCAAGTTTCCAAAGCATTTCAAGTGATAAAACCCAAGTTCGAGCCTGAAAATAAATCATAACAGTAATATGCACACACTTGAGAGAAGGGGAAAAAAAAAACTAGATATAAACCTCCACTGGAAAAATCTTACACTTGAGTGTGGCCAAAATGCCAGTTGCTACATGTCACATTTGGGCGCTCCAGGCAACGCTATCACAATGGCTAACAGGGGCAGGCAGAGCTCCAAGACCCAAGTCCAAAGCCCAAGAGGACACACAGATGCTCCCCGGAGCCTCGGAGAACAGTGCTGGCATCTCAGGCCTTTTGCTGAGGCTTTCACACGCGCCCAGCATCCTGAGCAGCGCTGCGAGTCAGAGCAAGGCTGCGACCTTTGGGACGCCGTTCCCGGCTAATCCCGCCTGAAGGAGGGCCCCAGAAAACATTTAGATTGAAGGATCCCTGAGATTAAGATGTTTATCCATCCTGTGTCCTGCACAGTCGGGATTTCAGTGTCTCCTGGCTGCACGAGCTCAGGAGGACCAAGGGCCAAGAATCAGAGAGGGGAAGGATAGCAATGCTAACAACTGCGAGTGTTTGCTGGAAACCTGCCCCCAGGCTGCAGAGAAAGGAGTAAAATGGGATCACAGGAGATTTTCCCCACATGGAAACGCCTTGGGAGGCCGAGCTGACACAGCTGTTGGGGGCAACGGGTGAGCAACACAGTGTGAGACTCTGCAGGGTGAAATGCTGAGGTTTTACAGGTGTTTTTATCTGGCTTTGGCCAGGAGAGGTGCCATGAACCCCTAAAGATCACCCCAGGCTATCAACAGCCCCAAGAGGACCCAGAACAAATGTTAAAGTCAATTAACTCCTGCTCTGGCTGGAGAAAACAACGGCATGCAGAGCTCAGGGTCTCCCTCCCATTCCAAACTGGAAGGGCATTTGGCACTGGAGTCCCAACAGGGAAACCTCATGGAGTCACTCAAATCACGGAATATCCTGAGTGGGAAGGGATCCACAGGGATCATCCAGTCCAGCTCCAGCCCTGCACAGACACCCCAACAACCCCACCCTGTCCCTGAGAGCGTTGTCCAAACACTCCTGGAGCTCTGGCAGCCTCAGGGCCGTGCTCATTCCCTGGGGAGCCTGGGCAGTGCCAGCACCCTCTGGGGAAGAACCTTTCCCTGATTTCCACCCTAAACCCCTTGGCAGCTTCCTGCTGTGCTCCCGGATCCGGTCACTGGTCACTGCAGAGAAGGGATCAGTGCCTGCACCTCCAAATCCCTCAGGAAGAAGCTGCTGACTGCTATCCCCAGAGGATAATGCTAAGCTCTTCCAAGTTCACAGCAAGGGAATGGAGGTCTCCAAAGCAACTTTAGCCATGTGCCACAGAAAAACACACCTTGGACAAAGGAAGACATCAGCAGGAAAAGAGTGTGGAACGAGGAGACAGGGATTTATGGAAAAGCAAACAGTAAAAACCTTTCCGTCCCACCTTCATCCTGGAATAATTACCATTTGTAGAGCAACTGCAGCAGTTTGACAACTCTAGGTCAGGAAGTTCACACAAGACAACTGGGGTCACAGGTAATGAGACACCACAATTTGGTTCCAGCACAGAAAATTCACACAGCACTGCAGGTGCCAGAGAGGTTGTGGATTCCCGAACCCTTGGAAGTGTCCAAGGCTAGGCTGGACAGGGCTTGGAGCACCCTGGGATAGCGGAAGGTTCCCTGTCCATGGCAGGGAGGTAGAATGAGACGGGCTTTGAGGTCCCTTCCAACCCAAACCATTCTGGAATTCATGCCTTCGGATGCTGCACAGCAGGAGATCCATGAGGGAGCAAGACAAGTCAACCACTGCTCCCACAAAATTTCTCAGCCAACACCTACTGTGGCTCATTTAGGGTGGTGGGAAATGGGGCCTGGGCAAGGATGGTCCTTGATAATTCTATGCTCTTCCACATTTGGTCATAATAAATGGATGGGTGGATCAGGAAGAAACCACTGGACATTCCCCAGCAAGGTTTCATGGGTTCCGTCCCTTCCAAAAACACAAAAAAAAACCCCACAAAAAACCCCCAAAAAACCCCAACACTAATTCCACACCAAAGATCCCAAAGCTTGCGAGGTAGGTTTAATTTTAGAGCACACTCATAGGATTTGCTTACATAATTTTCTTGATTTGGAAAGCTTTTTATTTTCCTTAGTGAGAAAAGCTGTCCAAATTTATCACGTTAAGCAGGGGGCTGCTTGCCCAAAAAGGATCTTAAAATACATTGGCTGCGATTTTCCTTTTAAAGTTTGCATATCACAATTAGGGCAACATGGAATTAGAGCAGCTTTAAAGAGTGAGGTGGGAAAGAAACCATTAAAAAGGACAAATCCTTACCAAATTATCCTGGCACCTAAATGCAACGGCCCTCAGGTTGTCCAGAGGCTGCTGAAAACAGGGCAGCAAGAGATCAGCAAGTGTTCCAGTGTGAGCCCATTAAGCAGGATGTATATAAATCCCACAGCAGACATTTTGAGTGATTTTTAAGCGTTTTTGGTGATTTTGAGAACATCATATTTCTGTTTGGAACTACTGGGGAAGATGTTTGGCTCATCTAACCGGACAAGAGTTTGGTCTGAAAAGAAATTTCCCCTTTGGATCCTCAAAGTGACAGGGACAGGACTTGGCAGGAGCTGTGATTCCACTGCAGATTTAATTCTTTTCAGCTCCTCCACCCAACCACCACTTGATCACAGCACGGACTCGTGAAGAGCTTAGATTCTTCAAACCTTCCTAGGCTTGCTCTTCCCAACACGAAACCACAAAAAGGCATAAAATCCACACACCAACATCTGAGTCAATCCCAATTTTGACACCAATTAGTTTGTTTTTTTAGATGGAAGTTGAGGATCTCCTCAAACAGCAGAGTACCCCAGGGCGCTCCAAGCCCTGTCCAACCCACTGAACACTTCCAGGGATGGGGGGTCCTCCCAAGTATCCCTAATAGAGGAGAGTTTTGTAGGACATATTAATCCATCACTTTATAGGTCCTGAAGTTGAAAAACAGCCTGATTCCCCCCAAAAAATGTGTCCTGAGGTGAAAGAGTTCTCAGCAACACCTTGGTGTCTTCTCAGTTGAACACTCCCACAAAATTGATGTGTTCTCAGTGGTCTTTGTTTTTAGTATTCCCCAGAGCAACTGTCCCCAAAAGTCTGAAGGGGTGCTAAAGATGAAGTTCATGGCCTCGTGTCTTAAAGAGGAAAACACCAGCACCTCATGGTGCTAAACTCACCAGGCACTGCCACCAAAACCTGGGGAGAAAGAGCCCTTGGCCCAGCTAATTGAAAACAATCTCATATAACCAAAAAATTGAATTAAAAAAGGTATTTCTTTTTGAGGGTATTCTTGAAGCAACAACAGAGATTTAGATTAGATGTTAGAAAGAAATTTTCCCCGTGAGGGTGGTGAGACCATGGTACAGGGTGCCCAGAGAAGCTGTGGCTGCCCCTGGATCCCTGGAAGTGTCCAAGGCTGGGCTTGGAGGACCCTGGGATGGTGGAAGGTATCCCTGCCCATGGCAGGGGGTAGAACAAGATAATCTTTACATTTCCTGCCAACCCAACCCATTCCATGATAAGAATAACAAAAAAAAACCTCCCCAAATCTGGCCACTGATTTCCATCACCACTCCAGAAAACTTCAACCAGAGAAACCAGATTTAGTGCAGAACCAGAGCAGCCACATTGCCACTGTTTGTGCCAAGCTCCCAGCCAAGCCTGAAGGCCAGCAGGGACTGAGGAGCAGCTTGGTGATGTCCTTCAGCTGCTGAGGAGAGCAAAGGAGGAGTTCCTTGGTGGCAAGAAAATGAGATTAAATCAACCTGGAGTTCAGGCAGAGCTGTAAGTGAGACACAGCCTTTGCAGGGCAGCACAGAGGGGCCTTTGAGGGATTTCTGAGCTGCAGCACAGAGAGGTCTCACAGCCTCAGCACATCAGGGCAGCAGCAGCATCCATGTCCTGCCTGTGTGCAGTGTCTGTTCCCTCCTCCTCAGCCTGCGGGGGCTCTTCAGGAGAGCCGTGAAAAACCCAACCTAAAGAAACTCAGGGTTTGTTCACCAAAAAACAAAATCCTTGCATGGCTGCCAGCTGCTGCTGTGGCCACCCAAACTGCTCCCCCAGCTCTGAAGTGATGCTGAACTACGGAGAGGAGCTGAAATATCCCGAGCAGGAGGGGAGGGTGAAGTTACACAGGGCTATTAGTAAAATAAACCTTGCTCTGGCACGCTGGAGAAGCCTTACCCAGAGCAATGCTGGCACTCGCTGCAGCCACTGGGTTTAACCCTTCCTTTCCTTGGAAAAGAGAAGTGGCAAAGCTGTGCCAAGCAGCCATTCCCTCCACAGTCTGCTGCAAGTTGCTCCTCAGGAATTACACCTGGATCCAAAGCAGAGGTCTCACAGGAAGGGCAAGGGGTCAGGGTGGTATTGGATCAAAGAATGGGGTGCAGGGATGAGGACAAGGGGTGGAAAGCCCCATCTGCAGAGGGGTCGGTGCCACCTCTTCTCCCCTTCAGAGTCAAAGTATTTAGAATCAGCTTAAAGGAAAAAAAAAAAAAAAGATATTTTTCCTCTCAGGGATGTTCCCTGGCACTGGCAGGATTCCCCTCTTCTCCTCCACACCCACATCACCCAACACTTCAAATGCAGAGGAAAAGCCCTGTCCCACCCAGCTCCCTCCAAAGCAAGAATTATCCAGGGCACCACATGGAATGACTGTTTTTCACCAAAACTTCAGGAAAACAGAGGCCAAAAAGTCTTTCACAACCACAGCTCACCCTCAACTGGAGAGAAACTCCTCAGCTAAAGGAGGAGTGTGCTGCTGGTGAAGTATTCCCAGTTCATCCAGAGCCCTCAGGACAGCAGGGAAAAGTTGATGTGTGACTCACTGCCCTGCATTTTTATTTTTAAGGGAAAAAGCAAAGAGCTTGGTTTGAAGAGTTAAAGGGAATTAAAAAATGAAAAACAAAAAAAGACAAGATCCAGAACAGAAAACAAGAGTTTGAAAATATTGAGAGTAAACACCTGTAAACCACCAGTTTTTAAGCAGTGTCTCAGCAGATGCAGGAGGTGCTCAGAGGTGCTGGTTCACACATTAGCTGAGGTAAAGCATTTGCAGTTTTCTATCTGCGAGGCTGCCTACATTAGTCACCGGTAAGGGGACACTCCAGCAACGCTCAACCGGAATGAATCGAGCCCGGGAATGCAAAGTGGGGTGGTTAAACCACATCAGTTTTGGAGTGCCTCCTCCAAAGAAGGCTCTAAAGTGCCCTTAATTCAGTTTAGCCTGCTTTGCATTGAAATCAAGTCCGTTAAAGTGAATTAAGGATCTTTAATCCCCAAGGAGAGTGTTTCCACCGGGGCTAGTTAAGAGTAATTGAACTAATCCACTTTAAAAGTCAGTTCAGATTAGTTGTGCTAAGTGGCCGTGCAGATGAGGCCTGGGAGCACAGGGACTGTCTCTAGCATGCAATAATCCCATCAATCTGCCCCGGGGAGGACAGCTCGGGCCTGGGAGGGATCCAAAACACTCCAGTAAGAGCACTAATAGAAATGTCTCCTTGTGCCTGACAGGTGCCATCTGGTTGCAACCAAAGGCATTTTCCACATGGATTTTCTGGGCAGACCAGATTTGCTGGGCATGGCCGAGGGGAAGTTGGGTTTTATGGGCAGCTCCCTGGTCCAAGAAGTGCTGGCAGCATCTCCCACTCCAGCCACGCTCGAGGCTCATGTCCCCTCACTGAAATATCAAATACAGGTCTCCCTCCATTGTCCCCATCCCAAAGGGGTCAGAGGACAGATTTGGGGTCTGTGCAGGTGGGAAGGGGCCAACTCCACCCCACACTGATGGCTGAGGGTGACTGGATCCCCCATTTAGTGCTGTCACACTCACCCTGCTCCTCTGCAAGCTCCCAGGGTGTTTCCCACTTCCCACTGGTTTCCAGAGCAAAAGCAGGTCAGCCCCACACAATTCCCACAGAAACAGGGATCAGAAAGCTAAGAAGGCCAATAAAAAAAAAAAACAAACAAACAAAAGGCTACCCAACCACCCCAAACCACATCCTGCCTCGATTTTTACTCCAGGTCCGTCCCCCCCAGACCCCGCAGCAGCACAGGGCAGGCTCAGCCCAGGTTCTGCCTTTCTAGGAAACCACAGAGCCCCTGTTTCATGCAAGCCAGTTCTTCCCCAGCTAAGAATAATCGCCCCAGCTGCTGTTTGGTGTCCCCATCGCCATGGAGGCAGTGTTTTTTACCGGGGAGATCCGCAGGGAGAGGCAGCGAGGCTGCGTGTGTTCGCTCCCGTTAATGTTTCCTGTGCAGTTCAGGCTGTTTTACCTACAGGTATGTTTATTCCACTACTTTAGCAAACCAGCAGACTTTTTAATGGAACTGTTGATATTTTTCCTGGCTGCTGCTCCTCCTGGAGAGGCGAGGCAGCGTACAAACGGAGTTCATTCCTAGCTCCAGCCTGGAGCTGCTCTGCTCCTCCTGGGACCGCGGGGAATTGAAGGTTTCCATTGCACTGGTCAGGTTTCTTCCTTCTCCCGGCCTTCAAGTTTTAAGACACACAAACAGAGGAGCTCGGGCAGCTGACAGGAGCAAGAGCAATGTGTGGCTGGTGCTTGAAGCAAGGGCAGCAGCTGCCCTGGAAATCCAGCCACGCATCTCCCAGCCAGGCTCTGGAAAACGAGAGCAGGTGCAACACTGCACCCCAAAAATGAAGCCTGCACCACTCATCTTGTTTTGCAGCCAGACCTCGTGGGCTGAAGCTTAAACACCTCAGACCTCACCAGGTCAGCAGGAAGATTCCTACAAATTTGGCTTTGGATCCTCTTTATTGCTGCAACAAGAGGAGAAACTCCAAGCCAGTGGGCTCTGCTTTGTCAGGCACATGTTGAGGACATTTTCAAAAGTAATCCACAGCCCAGCAGCCTTTTGGGGCTCTAAGAAGAGCCAAAGGATGGGCGACAAATCCCTGAGTCAGCCCAGAGCCTGCTCACTGTGAGAACACCCTTGTGCCACAGCTGAAGCTCCCAAAGCCTCACAGATCCTGAGCAATCTCCAGTCCTTTCACCCACAATGGGGTAAAATTGAACACACCCAGACAGGTCAGACACCAGAGCCACTTCAACCAAAAGCACTTGACAGGAGCCTCCAGAGAGCTCTGGGAGCAGAGCAAACAGCCCCACACAGGCAGGGAGAAGCAGCCCTTCGGACAAGGCCACTGGCCTGGCCCTGCCTCTGCCCCCAGTGTGGCCAGCAGCAGCAGAGCATCCCTGGGAGCAGCTCACCTCAGCCCCAGCTCCCTGGGAACAGCTCACCTCAGCCCCGGCCCCCTGGGAGCAGAGGAGTCACACCCGTCTCGTCACTGTGAGGTGCCCCAGTCCACACCGGGTCACCCAGCCTGGGCTGCCCCAAACTGAGGCGTTTTTGTCCCAGTGAGTCAGCCCAGGCCAGGCTGTCAGCTCAACTCCCCCCTCCCAGTGCCAGCTCTCAGATTTTCCATGAGCGGCCCCAGGGATGCAGGGCTGAGGGAGGGCGCCCTTCTCCTCCCTCCCCGGTACCTCCCACCCTGCCCTGTCTGGGACAGCCCAGCTGGGAAAACGGAATCCCCACAGGCACTGCAGTTACTTTTAAGGCATCTCCACAATATCAGATTTGTTTCGCCGTGCTTGGTGATCCCTCTGCAAGCTCGGGTGTCCAGCTGATCCTGCAAGTGCAGGATTACACCTGGTCCCGCTGCCCTCCAAGCACCATCCCTTCAGCCCAGTGCCTGTCCTGCACCTTGCAGAGAGGCAGGACTCCGCCTGCAAACACGTTTCCCTCAGCGCCACAAACCGGTATGGACATTACAGCTCGTAACACTGACCACAGGGACCGCTCAAAGCCTTCCTCAGCCCAGCTCACACCCTCCCCAAGGGCAGCTCTTCAGCTCCAGCCCTCTCTCCAAACTCATGCTAAGCCTCTGGATTTCCAGAGTCAACATGGGACAAGCCAGAAGATAGAAATAGTCCCCAGGGACGCAACACAGCTGTGCTAATGAGCCAGAGGAAGTGTTGGATCTCTGGTCAGACCTTGTAATTCAGCTCAAGTGGCTGCTTCACCTCTGGCCTGTCAGATCAACTTGTTAACCACAGACTGGGAAAGAGCTCCCTGCTTGCTCCCAGCAGGAGATTTATCTTTGGCAGGGGCTGAAAATGCCCCTACCCCCTCACCTTTGATTGCAGAGAGGCCCAGAGATGCAGAGAGAAAGAGCTGAGCTCTAAGTTTGCCAGGTATTTCAAGATCTCACCTTACACTGAGAGGGGATTAGGGCTAGCAAAGAATTTTGTCAAGATTAAGCCAAACAAGTCAGTTCTTTTAAATCAAGTATCAGTTCTGGTGAACTGTCCCCAGAGGGGTTTGGGCTGCAGGATTGGGTTTCTTGTCAGAGGAGATGGGCAGCACTGGAGAGCAGCTGAACTCCGTGTTCCTGAGCTGGGAAAGGTCCCCTGAAGTCATGGATTGCCCTGGGAGAGGCTGTGCAGCCAACACCAGTGGATGCAGTCCAAGGCGGACACTCATCCCACCGAGCTGGCTCCCAGGTTCCCAATCCAGGATGGGCTGAGGCTCAAACAGGATGTAAAGTAGCTGAGAAACACCAAAATACAGCAGCCTTTCCATGTTGAACTCACGTGGAAACACGTTTGCTTTGATTAGCTGAGTAACTTCTGAAGCCCTGTCTGATGCGCCCTCAGCCACTCTTCCCCACTCCCTCAGGAGAGGCTCTGCACCCACAGAGACAACAGACTGGCTCCCTGCAGGAATCGGGAGACACTGAACCCAAAGCAAAACCTGGAGGAAGAAAAGTTGGTTTGGTTTTTTTTTTATCTGGCAGAGCTCCTGCAAATGAGACAGTGACCCTTCCTGCAGACAGTGAGGAGCTCCAGTGCCAAGGCCCAGTATGGCAAATTCACCCAAAAAATCTCCTCCCGAGAGCAGTCAGCTGCCAGGATCTCTCATGGATCCCAAGTGTGTCATTGCACGGGCAAAATGAAGCCACCCCAATCCCAGCTTCAGCCACAGCCAAGGAGAACCATCCAACATCCAGAAAATTAAACCTTGCACCTTGGACACTTAGGAGAGAGAGCTGGAAAACCCCTGAGGGTCCTCTGCAGAGAACCACCTTCACCTAAAATCTTCAGCTGCGCTCTCTAAAAGTGCAGTTACACCTCCAAGGCTGCCTGGCTTTTTTTTGTTGCAATACAAAACATTTGATCATCAATTTTTAAAAAATTAAATAAATAAAGCAATCCGCAGAGAAGAGATGACAACGAGGACATTAAAACAGTGACAAAACAATGCCCCCAGCTCAGCAGGGGCTCCCACTGAGGGCTACACTGGGAATTAGCTGTAGGAAAGCCACGAGGAGCAGGGCACAGCTCTGTGCTTCTCCTTTTAGGATCACGTCAGGGAAGGCTACAAAAATCCCAGCACACCATGAGAAGAACCTGCCATGGGCAGGGACACTCCCACTGTCCCAGGCTGTTCCAAGCCCCAGTGTCCAGCCTGGCCTTGGACACTGCCAGGGATCCACAGCTTCTCTGGGAACCTCTGCCAGGGCCTCACTATCCTCACAGGGAGGAATTCCTCCCCAAAACAAAATAAAATATCCTATTTTATCCTGCCCTCTGGCAGTGGGAAGCCATTTCCCCTTGTCCTGTCTCTCCATCCCTTGTCAAAGTCCCTCTCCAGCTCTCCTGGAGCCCTTGAAGGAGCTCTTAAAGGTCTCTCCATGGCCAGAGTTAACAGATGCTGAAGATGCAGAAGCAGAAATCCCAGTGCCAAGCTGTGGGCTCTGTGAGTCAGAACAATTCATCTTTGCCACCTGTGTCACCATCCAGGGGTCCAACTCAACACACCTCCCTGTGTACCTCAAAATAAGCTGCTAATTTTTGTTTTTGTTTTTTTTCTTTTGTTTTTGCTCATCAACTGACTGCTCCAAAAAGATTCGGCCTTGGAAACAACAGTGGCTTGACACACTTTGTGCTGGGAGGCTGCTCCACAGAAATCCAGAGAATTTCAATGTTCTGGTTAAATTTCTGCCCATTCCTCTCAGGATTGCCTCATCCAGCCACCAGGGAGGGTTTTAAGCTAAGCTCAGGTACCCTGTGGGCCTCTTCCAATGCTTCATTCGTGTCTAGGGGAAATCTGTCACTCCTCATCACAAAAAGCCACCTCCTGCTACACTCCATGGCCAGTTCTGCTGCCTCATTCTCTGGAAGACTCTTATAAGTTTTTCCAAGAAAGAAAAGTTTTGCTCCAATTGGGAAATTCCTCCTTCCGGTGCGCAGCAAATGCAGAAATCAGAGCAAGTTCTGCTCCAAACTCCAAGACCATGTGGCTGCCCAAATAATGCTATTTTAATCAGCTAGGGCAAGTGAATCTGCTCATAAAATTCCTGCCAACTCCCATCCAGCCTGCTGGGAATCAACAGGAATTGGGTGTTCCATGCTGTATCCCAGATTCAGCATTTCTGCCAGACACTGTTGAGTTTGAATGTTCTGTGGTGGATGGAGAGAAAAGAATTTTTTTTAACCTGTCATTTCCCTTTTCCCCAAAATCCTTCAGCAACTGAATTAACAAAATGCTCCCCACACCTCAGAGAATGGTTTACAATAACAGACTGGAAGGCTACAGAGCGCAATCAGGAGCTGCTTGATCCATTTGAAACAAGAGTTCCTGCTAAGAGCTGAAGGGGAAAAAAAATAAAAAAATCAGGATAGATTTTTCTATCAGCTCCAGCAAATCCTGTAACTGCTGTGTTTATCCATGGAGTCAAAATACTCCCTGTTCCACTTAGGGAAGTGCAAACACACATTACAATAAAATGTAAAGCTTGCTGAGCTGATAAACTCCATAAGTGTGTTTTATGACAGAAGCTGGAGAGATAAGGCTCATTAGCACTTACAGCCACCATCTGAAGGAACCTTAAAGTACAGTTACAAATGGGAGAAGAGGAAAAAAAAATTTGCATCTTGACATAAAAAAAAGCTTCTAAAGGGTTAACCCTTTCCATAATAATAATCCTGATAATTTCTGGGCCCTCTCAACTTGACCTGAGCTGCTTCTGAGCACTGGAAAAAGTCAGGAAAACAGATCCTACCTGGCTTGTTTTGGTCCAGAACCTGCAGCCACGTTCTGCAGGAGGAGCAGTGGCCCCCCAAGACCATTTAAGAGTGCAAACAACAAGGCCTGTGCTCAAGGGCTCCTCAGGTCAAGGAAGCAATTGTATGAACACGCTACAAGCCACGAGAGAGCTGTTTTGGCTGCAGAGAGAAGGGGCTGATCCAGTGCACGGGGAAGCCAGAGGCTCAGCACGTTTCAGGTCGGAAAGCCACATCCAGGAGAGTTCTGGGATTGCTCCAACACACCCCTGGAAGTTGGGAACTTGGGAAGTTCGTGTGTAACAAGGTTTCAGCAGGAACTCAGCACCATCCCACCCCAGAGGGGTCTCTCAGGAGGCACCACAGGGTCAGAAATGGAGAGAGAGCAGATCAAGACACTTTCAATGCATCAAATCCCTTCCTCAAACACCAGGGGAAGAGTTGACCCCTTCCTCTTCTAGAGAACTCAGGTGGCTGCAGAATCCAAGCCCTGAAGGTGCCACATTATCTCCTGTGGCTGGAGCACAGAGGATCCACATGGAGCTTCTGGCATCAGAAGTCCTCCACCTCTGCTGTCCCCCCAGTGGGGATACTCCAATTTAACGCCTTCAAAATCCCCTTCAAACCCAATTCCCTCTTAGGAAGCATCAGGGCCCAGGGATGAAACTGGCCCAGCACCTCCTCTGGCCACCCAGCCACCCCACAATAGCTTAAGTTCAGCAGTTTCTTCTGACTCCAATTTTCCACTAAAAAAATACCTTAAAGAATGCTTAAAGATCAACATTTAATACAAGTAACAACACGGTCAGCATGTCCTTAAATGAAGAGAATGGAATGGAGCATCCCTGGGCCAGAAGTACCTACAGGAAAGCTTTTTACATAGGTAGATAGTGATAAGTGGGAATGATTTAAAGTGAAAGAGAATGGGTTTAGATGAGGTATTAGGAGGAAATTCTTCCCTGTGAGGGTGGGGAGGCCCTGGCACACGTGCACAGAGAAGCTGTGGCTGTTCCTGGATCCCTGAAAGTGTCCAAGGACAGGTTGGATGGGGCTTGGAGCAACCTGGGATGGTGGAAGGGTTCTACCCACAGCAGAGGGTACAACTAGAAAATCTTCTCTAACCCAAATAATTCCATGATTCTCCAAAAGGCAACTACACCAAGTCTGCCAGCACAATGAATTAATCTGACAGGAAAATGAAGAACGTGGCAAAAACTGACAAAACTTGCTCTGGTCAGAAAGATTCAGGGTAAGCAGCATCACAGAGGCTTCTCCAGCACAGTCTTTCAGACTTTCCACTTAAATTGCTCTCCCTTTCTGATCCCACAGCCTAATTCAATTACCTGCCACCGAATAAACCTTAAGGCGATTCTCATTACCCCGATAAAGCACAAGGCCTTTAATTATTAAACACTCTTGGGCCTTTTGTGTTGGGGTTGTGGGGCTGGACTCCCTTTTATTGTTGTCAGCAGCTTCCAGAAATCAAGTTAATCATTGACCAGGCCTTTCAGCAGGAGACCAGAGTCCTGTGGATTCCTGGTCTCCCGTTCTGCATCACCAGTCAGGCTAAGGAAGTCACTGGCCTCCTGCTTTGCCAGGTATCCACTCAATATTCTCCCAACAACCCATCTTCCCCCTTCAAGGTGTCATTTACAGCACTGCGAAAAAGAAAAATGCAGTATGTGGACAGGGAGGCTGCAACAGTGCTCATTGTGCTGACTTCAGAGAGGAACAGCCCCAGCTGAGGGAAACTGAGGCACAAAGCAGTGGTTCCAAAACATCAAGCAATGTGGTCAATCCACTACTTAAGCAAAAAAAAAAATACTAATTCCAGTCTGAGTTAATGCTGCTCCGTCCTCTGCAGGCAGGAGGAGCTTCCAGGCACTTCCCAGCCTGATTTGGGACAAATGCTGCTCCCCAGGGATGAAGATGCAGGTCTGGCATAGTTATTTTTCCAAATGTTCCTGGCTTTGTCACCACCCTTGTGGCACCTCATCAAATCCAGAGCCACTTCCAAGCACCTACAAAGCAAATGCTGCTTCTGGGCATGGGCTTCCCTTTGCAAAGGAATGGAGATTAAACACTGCTTTGAGTTGACCCAGAGAGGCCAACTTCGGGAGCGAAGCCAGGCAGGACTCACAGCAGTGACAATTCACCCAGCTCCAAAAAAGCAAGGGAGGGAGGGGGGAAAAAAAAACCCCACACAAACCAGGAAAACCCTTCCAGTTTTCCAAGGAAAACCCCAAGCCCAGCACGTTAAACCCAGCAGAGCCCTGTGGCAGAGGCAGAAAAAGCGAGCGAGCGTCGCTCAGGGCAGGATGGCAGAGCCGTCCTCTCCGGGCGCTGCCTCAGGCCGCTCCAGCTGTGTTTGCCTGCGTGCCGCATTCCAGGTTTTGTTTTTTTGGGTTGTGCTGGGAAGCAGCTGCTCCATCTCACACACGCCAGGGCCCGCGGGCGCGCCGGCGAAGCCACCGCGGCCTGGCCACGCCGTGCAGGAGCGCACAGGCCACGGCTGCCAGCGCGTGGCCCCACACCACCCTCCAGTGACAGGGACAGACACTCGGGACGTGCCACGGCCGGCTCATCCCCAGCGTGTCCACAGGCCGGGCAAACAGGCGGCAGAGCCCGCGGGATTGCTTTTTGCTTTTATTGGAGGTGACGCTCCAGCCGACGGCCACGCAGAGCTCAGAGTGGCTTCAGGAACCCAGAGTGCTCACAGCTCCAGAAGAGCCCCTCAAGCCCAACAAACATTCCGCTCTTTTCCAAGTCTCTCTTAACAAAATTACACCCTGAACGACGAGGTTTCTATCCTACAGCAGAGCGGGGCACCTATCCTGCACCTGCCAAAGGGAATAAAAATACATCGCACTTCCCACACTCCAAACCCCACAGCACGGCTCTCAGGAGTGGAGTGTTGGTAAATTAGGGCAAGCTATGCTTCCCCTCCCTCCCTCTCCCCCCGTGAGCATTTGAGGGTTCCTGTTGCCTGCGTGCAGGGGACAGATCAGTTACATTTATGCAGAACATTGCAATCTGTCAATATAAACACTATGTAAGCATGAGCCACTTGTAACATTACTACTGTCTTGACAAGTGTTTGCAGAGGGGGCAGAGCTGCAGGGATCCTTCTGCTCCCAGGGGGAAAGCAGAGCAAATCCCAACCTGCAGTAAACACACTTCCAGCAAGAATTAAATTTTTTAAAAAAATTTTTTAAAGAGGTGCATCAAAACCAAATCAGACTCTAAATTGCTACCCCCAGAAATAGAGGGCAGCTGATTTATGGCCTGGGTCACCTCAGATCCACAGACCAGGCAGCTCAGGGAAGCAGAAGCTCCTACGGGCTGGTTTCCCTTCCCACCAGCACAGGGCACAGCAGGATTGAAGTTCCTCAGCCACCCTGTCCCCGCAGCATGGCTAAACTTGTCACCTGCCACTTCCAGAGCCCAGAAGTGCAAGTCCCAACGCAATTCCCAGATGCCGCTCTGGCATTCCCACCACCCCCAACCACATTTGGGAGAGGAGAGGGAGGTGCCCATGCCCAGAGCACGCCAGGCACAGGGGAAGCAGAGCAGGGAGGAAAACTGAAATGCAATGCTTTCCCAGGGATCCCTGCAGGCTGGGGCTGCTCCAAACTCCCCCCAGCTGGAATATGGTGCAAATTAGAGCTCAGACAGCCCAGCTGCAGAGGCCATGGCTGGACACGAAAGCAGCCTCACTTGTGGAGCAGGCAGTGCATCCCAGCAGGCTGACACCGATCCCGAGGCAATGCCTCCCCCTCTGGTGCCGGCTCAGCCTCTCCCACAGTCATCCTACCCCAAAATTCAGCCACCACCACCATCATCATCATCCTCCTCCTGAGGGGCACAAAAAACACACAAAAAGCCAGCAGGGCTGTGCTCAGTTTTGCAGACACTGTTTTATCTCTCTGTCAAGAAGTTTCTCATCAGGCAAGGTTTCAGAGCTGTAGCATCACCACATCCCTGCAGGCAGGCTCCCCCAGCTGTTTCCCAGGAGTTAGAGGCTGGACCAAACCTCCCAAAATCCCTCCTGAGCAGGTGCCTGCAGGGTCTCAGCTCTGCTCAGTGCTGCACGCCAGCCTCACAGCAGGTGTTGCTGCTGGCACCTGCTCCAGGCAGGAGGGAGCAACACCCAGGCTACCAAAATTCCCCTCAGGAAAAGGGAAAATCTGTCTCTCCCTCCACCTTCAGCACATCTTCCAGCCAGGCAGTTTGGGGATGAAGCAAAGCAGCAGCAAGAGCCACACCTGCGCCACTTTGACTCACACACACACTCCAGACTCTGCTTCCAGAGGGCATTGATCCTACTTGGCTGCTCGTGCATCCCTCCGAGAGCACCAGAGCCAAACTTCCAGGGAAGCAACAGCCTCCAGCCACGGTCCTCCCAGCGCAGCATCCCTTCCTGCCACCCCCCCGGGACAGGCAGGGACATAACTCCACGCTGACACAATCTCATTATCGTGTAACCATGCCCCATTTCTGTCCCTGGGCACTAATTCCCCACCAGGCCACACATTTGGAGACACGGAATTCTTTCCCTGAAATAAGACATTGGGGCTGGGGAGGGAAGGGATCATCCACAGCTGTCCCTATCCCCCTCCAGACTGCAGAAGGGAGCAGCCAGGCTGCAGCCACAGGGTGACATCTGCTTAACACAGCCTCACTCTGTGCCCCACCAGCTCTTCCACAGGGATGCCAGCACCCAGAGGGGCCGGCAGGGCACCAACAGGTGGCTTTGGTGATGTCTTGGACTCAAAAGAAGCATCCCTTTCCCTGCCTGGAAGGTGTGTTTTAGCTCAGGTGATGCACCCAAGCTGTTAGCAAGGATTTACCAGGACGACCAGATGTGCTGCCTCACCTGGAGCAGCTCCTTCATGCTCATGGCATATGAAAAAAGATCAATAGCAGCCTTCCCAGGGCACTTGCAGAGCCACCGAGCTCTGCAGGAACATCCAGCTTTTACCAGGTGGGATTTATTTCTTTATCTACAGACAGAATCCTCCAGTGAGGGGGGCTCAGCTCATCCACACAGCCTTGTCAGATCTCAGTGTGGACGGTCAGGACCTGGGATCTCAGCACTGACTATTCCCAGTGTCCCCAGGGGCTCAGCAAGTGCAACCTCTGCTCCTGGAAGAGCAGAGCGGGGGTCAGCAGCAGATGCTGCTCCTTCGCTGGGGCTTTAACCAGAGATGCTTTGCATAAGCAAACTCCACCACACAGCACAGCAGCCCTGGAGCGCTTGGAGTGCACATCTGGCTGGGTGCACATCTGGCAGCATCTCCTCTCCCCTCCCTATTGCCAGGCAGGGAGTCTCAAATCAGAAACAGCAGCTGCACCAAGACAGAAGAGCCCAAAGCAGTCAGGACAGACAGCAGACACTGCCACTGGCTCAGAATGTCCCTTCTTAAGTTAAAACCTCCACGAGCCAAGAGAGAAATCCCAGAAGGAACTGGAATGAGTTACCTGCTGCTCTAGAGCAGACACCAGCACGGCAGGGATTAATGGGGGAGCTACAGCCAAGCTCCTTCCAAAGCTTGTCAGTCCCCAAGGCGCAATTCAGCTGCACAGTGCCGGTGGTCCTCGGCAGACACATGAGCCAGCGGGCTGGGAACAGCCCTCCGCGCTCTGCCGAAGGAGAAAAGGGCTTTTCCTAAAAACCTGCACACACAGGACAGGCTGTTTCCTTAGAAAACCAGCCCCAGCAGCACAAAGTGAAACGGCTCTGGAGTTGGAAACAGAAGATGTAAGTAGCACTGTTTGGAAAACTTTGCCAGACCACAAGCAATGGACAAGCCTCAACACCAGGATTTGTTTTACTGGAAAGAAGGGGGGGAAACCTCAAGTCTGCTAAAACATTCTCCAGGGCTGGTCCAGTGGCTCCCACCAGTGGTCACAACACAACATCCCAAAAAAAGAAAAAAAAAAGCAAGAATCACTACTGTTGTGTAAACTTAGACCAAAACCTCTTACACAGGTGCTCGCATCCCACCCCCCTCTCAAGCCGACGTTTTGCGACAAATAGCTTAAAATTAAGGATACGGGGAAATGACACGCCAAAAAGCACAACGGGACAACACGCGGCTGCGGGGGGCGTTGAAGAGGAGCGGCGCCGCGGGCTGATCCGGCTGCTCCAACTCACCCTACAGCGGCGGGACAGGACAGCGGGATGAGGGTCGGGAAGGGAAGGGAGCGGGATAAGGGGATGGAATCCCCGGGAGCGGAGGTCGGGAAGTGAAGGGAGCGGGATGGAATCCCCGGGAGGGGGTCGGGAAGGGAGCAGGATAAGGAGATGGAATCCCTGGGAACGGGGGTCGGGAAGGGAGCGGGATAAGGAGATGGAATCCC
>VXBU01015729.1:474328-494067 GCA_013400315.1 Bombycilla garrulus | reverse complement strand
GTTTGGTTTGGTTTGGTTTGGTTTGGTTTGGTTTGGTTGGTTTTGTTTGTTTGTTGTGTTTTTGGTTTTGTTTTGTTTGTTAGTAGTGAATTTTCTGGGAATGGAGATTGGCAGGCAAAAGGAGATATCCAAAAAATCCACACTGAAATCCTGTGGGCAGCACAAAAGGTGGGAGAAAATTTCTGTGGGGAAAAAATGAAAGTATTCCCAAGGCAGGTCCAAAACATCAACCGAATTCCTTGGATATTTCAAAATATGACTTTTTTACATGTGAAATTACACATTGGTTTAAAAAAAAAAAATAAAAAAATCCCTGTCTGCAAAGGAAAGGCTGGAAAGGGTGGAGTGAAATGTGAAATGCCCTCAGAAGGGAATAAAACTGAGCTCCCATGGATATCACCGGCTGAGCTAAAAGGATATTTGCTCTTTTCCAGTTTCATTCTGTGCTGGAAAGCCTCAANNCTTTTTTCCCTTTTATTTTTGGCGGGAAAACCCCAAAAAAAAAAAAAAAAAAAATAAAAAAAAAAAAAAAAAGGCCAAGCTCCTCTGGTGTTTCCAAACCACCTGAACTTCCTCCTGCCACTTTTTCCCAGCCTGTTTTTGGGTTCAGCCTGTCCCTTGGGAGACCCATGTTGCCCAAAGCCACTCCCCAGCAGCTCTTGGATGGCAGGAGTGTCCCCAGTGTCCTTCAGTGCTACTCCATTCTGTGAGCAGCCACACTTATTTCAACAAAAATGGGAAAAGTGTTGCTCCTCAGTCACGCTATTCCCAGTCTGAAATTCTGGAAAAAATTCAAAAAATTAAAAATTTTTAGGGTTTTTTTTTTTTTTTAAGGAATTTCTCTGAAGTTGTAGACAGCTGCTGTGGCTCAGAATGTGGGGATATTTCTAGGACATTTACCAAGGCAGTTATTCCCCGAGTCCAACATCTCTCTGAGCCTTTTTTGGGATGAGCAATCCCATTTTACGGAATGCCAAGGGAAAAGGGATATCCAGCCAAGAGATCTGGCAACCCCTCAGCTGCAAAACAGCCAGAAACAAACCGAGCAGAAATATTTTTGTAGCCACAGCATCAAGCCCACCCGTTGAAAAAGTGTCGGGGATTTTCCAGCCCTGCTGAAAACTCTCTCTTTTCGCTTTTATTTTTAGAGGACGGGTGATGCCAGTCGTGTTATTTCACTTTTTTTTTGGACGTTTTGTGCTAATAAAAGTGTTTTATTTCACGGTGTTTTGCTTTCTTTGAAACTGGGCTTATGATTTCCTGCTGGAACTGAAATGTCTTTGTCTTGAGGGCTGTCATCTGCCTGGTCCCCAGCCAGAGGCTCTGGGAGCTGGGTGTTGTCACCTGGCTTGGTTTGTGAGCACTGCCACGACTTGGCCACATTAGAGGAAGGTTCCTGTGAGTGATTCCCTGATCCTGGGAGTAAAATGAGCCTTTTGGAAGAAAACTCGACTTCAAAAGTCCTTTTAACGAAGGCCTGGAGTGACAAGACAAGGGGGAATGGATCCAAACTGACAGAGGGAAGGTTTAGGTGGGATATTGGGAAGGAATTCCTGGCTGGGAGGGTGAGGAGGGGCTGGGCTGGATTTCCCAGAGAAGCTGTGGCTGCCCCTGGATCCCTGGAAGTGCCCAAGGCCAGGCTGGACAGGGCTTGGAGCAGCCTGGGATGGTGGAAGGCGTCCCTGCATGGAACTGGATGATGTTTAATGTCCCTTTCAACCCAAAATGTTCTGTAATTCTGGAGTTTCTGAGTGTAAAGTGTTTTTCTTGCTGCTCTACCTGTTTGCTGCCCGTGTTTTTGCCTCCCTGCACAGCCAAAATACAGAGATAACCATTTCACAAGTTCCAGTTGCTGCTCAAGTTCTTGCAAACCTCATCCCAGCCTGCTACATCCCTAAAATCCTTTCCCAGGATTGTTTCCAGCTAAGCAGCAGAACAAAAATTTCAGCACTCAACAGGTGATTTACACCTGGGGAAAATCTAAATATCATGGGGACCTTCTGGATTTGCTGTCATCCCTTGTCTTCTGTCTCAGCTTGACACCAAATCTTTTTTTCCAAAGTTTCAATTCGGGAAATCACAGAATCATCAAGGCTGGAAGAGACCTTCAAAATCATCCACTCCAGCCACGAACCCAACACCAACATAATCACCCCAAAACTGGATCTCCAAGTGCCACAAAGGCAGGATTTTCACCTTTTTTTTCACTCTTCTTCCCAGCCCCAAAATAAATATTTTGTGTTCTCTTTTCATATTCATTGTACTAAAGAACTTTGGAAATCTGAGTGGAATGCAACTCCGAGGCTCTCTGCCTTTGGGGGGCTTCCCGTTTCAGTATTCCTGGGAAGCTTGAGGTGCACCAAGAATATTCCAAATGTACACACTGCAGAACATTCCCCCAGTCTGCATCTGTGTACTGACCTTGGGAGGGGCAGAAAAAGCGGGAATTTTCCTGTCACAGTATCCAGTTTTTGTGTCAAATCCTGATTTTGACGGCATGATGAAGAATCCCCTCCTTTGTGTCATAACATCACCTGGTTTCCTTCTCTTTTGAAATCCGGGAGTTGGGAAATTCTTTTCCTTGCTTTTCCAGTGCCACCCACCAAGGAGAATGACAGGGGGTAAGTATGGGATGGCTGAGCAGGAATAGACCCAAAATAAAAGTCATGGAACTGGATGGCCTTTAAAGCACAGGAACGATGGAATCAGATGGTCTTTAAAACACAAAACGAGGGACTCTGAAACACACATCCAGATGGAACTGGGTGGACTTTAAAACACAGGAGTGGTGGAACTGGATGGTGTTTCCAACCCAAGCCCTTCAGTGACTCTGTGATGGTTTGACTGAGGATGAATCTGACAGACGCAGCCAGGATGGGATGGAGCACCACAATTCCCCCCCAAAAAAATTTAATTAGTAATTATTAGCTAGAAAGAAATGATGAATTCAGTCTCATGTGTTTGGAATGCCTCCAGATGAGTAAATCTGGAGCTCCTGAATTCCCACCCAGTGTTCCTGCCAAAGGGAATCTGGAAAGCACGAAAAACGGAGGCTGGAGAAAGAGTGGCAGCTCGTGAGCCGCCCCAGGTTTGATCCGGAGCGTAGATTTGGGCAAGATCAGCTTCCAAGGCCAGCACGGGGCAGATGGAAAGGTAGGGAGCACCAGCCCTGACACTTTTTGGGGTGAGAGCCCAAACCCAGGCATTCCAAGGCAAAATCCGCCCGGCTCTGTCGGAGAGGCGCTTCCAGGATGGGCAGGCCGGGCTGGTTTCTGTATGGAGCCATTGTTCAGCCAGGCAGAGGCCTTCCTCTCTGGTTAATGGCTCAGCAAAGTGTGTTGCTTTAATGGTTAATCATCTACTCGCATTGTTCAGCGAGGAAAGCCAGGCAGATAATGCCCCTGGCCTGCCGTTCATGTGACAGGCCGACTTCCCCGCCGGAGCAGGGGAAGGATTTCACCCTGGGACACGGAGGGAGAGGGAAAATGCCAGGCTGGGGGGCTCTGGTGGTTACAACATGAGCAAAAACACACCTAAATCCATGTGTGTTTGTGTGTACACACCCTGCACGCACAAGCAAAAGTGTGTGTAGAGCAGAAACGCACACAGATCCACGTGGAATTGTTCTTTCCAGCCCACATGATTTTCCAACAGTTAAATGAGCTGGTTATCAGGTATCGCAGAATCATAGAATGGTTTGGGTTGGAAGGGACCCTACAAATCATCTGTCCACGGGCAGGACACCTTTCCCTGGAGCAGGTGGAATTTCATACAAACGGTTGTGAGCTCACAGGCAAAACTCACTCCAAATTCTTTTAGCAGCAAGTCAGGCTGAGGGCCATCACCATGCAGGATTTCAGGTGTCAGGAATATCTCCTCTCACTCTGATTGCAAGTCCCAAGCTTGCACACCCCACCCTGCACCCTTTGCTGCCGGAATGGGTCCATCAGAGATGTTGTGGAGGAGTTGGGGGCCCAGTTCTACTCACTGGTATCATTTTGGGGCCGTCTCTCATTTGGACACATCTAACACAGGCATTATTTCAATTCCTGGACCACCTTGGAATCACTGAGGTTGGAAAGCCGAGGTCATCAAGTCCAACCATTCATCCAGCACTGCCAAAGCCACCTGAGCCATGTCCCCAAGCACCACACCTGCTGTGCCCCTGGGGACATCTACCTGATCCCCTGGACTCATCCACGTGAGAAATCAGAGTTTATCAGTGTCAAGGAAGGAGCCTCTGGGTCGTTTTCTCCCTTAGTGTATTCAGCAAATATCAAACTTCATTGTTGCATCCTGACCTAAACGTCTCTGCGTGACAGTGACGGTGACAAATGTGCACTTTCACCCCAAGTGGAGGGCAGGCACTGAGTTTTCTCTCAGTGGCAGTGACAGGACGCAGGGAGCCGCACTAAGCTGTGCCAGGGGAGGGTCAGGATGGAGAGCAGGGAAAGGTTCTTCCCCAAAAAGGTGATGCCACTGCCCAGGCGCCCCGGGGAATGGGCACGGCCCCGAGGCTGCCAGAGCTCCAGGAGCGTTTGGACAGCGCTGCCAGGGATACACAGGGCGGGATTGGTGGGGTGTCTGGATGATCCTGGAGCATCTCTTCCAGCTCAGGATATTCCATGATTCTATGATTCACCTTAATTTGACAAGAGTTGGATTCCACACATAATCAAAATAAGCATCCAGCTCCACTCCCTCGAGCTGGTCACTCCCAGAGCACCTGCCCCTTCCCACAGGGAATTGATAGGGGGAAACACCACCCCCAGTTCTCTGGGACATGTCCTTGATAACTCCCTTGATCCATCCCCATCACCCCGAGCAGGATATAACCACTCTCCTATCTCCTAAAACACACAGCCCGCCCCCCCTAACACCGGGAAACAGCACCCAAGAGGGGAAAAAAGAGACATCTCAGCCCCTCGGGGCTGACAGCCCAGACACAGCACTACCCTCAGCAGCCCCGAGATCCCTGTGACTCAGCAAGGTCAACACACTTCAAGTCCACTCCAGGAACAACGGCCTTGACTTTTTGTCATCATCCCAGGAGGAAAGAGGCGAGAGGAGAGCGGTCTGCAAACACTCGGAGTGTTTGTTCCTCCCCGGAGGACACTTGACACTCGGGAAGCACTTCCAGCCTTCCAGGGCAGGGATGAGTAACCTTTGAAGTGCAGGTTCCCTTCCCACCTGGAGAGGCTCCGCCAGCGCCGCAGCCCGGCCGGATTCCTTTGTCATTAAGCTGATTTTGCTGTTGAGCGGCGGTGTTGCCCAGGATGACGGGGAGGGGTGGCGGCAACCAGGCTGGAGAAGAGGATCAGCAGCAGGAATTAGTCCCTGTCTCCAGGGGGAAAATGTGCTGAAGGTTCTAAAACCAGGGGGAATGGGACAGGTTTCTCCTCAAGGAATTACAGGGATCTTTTTGCCCTGGGTCCAGACAGGAATTCTGCTCGTGCCCTTGTGCCAGAGATTTCTGCATTCCTGGAGGAGCTTATGGGCCAGTGCCCACAGCACAGGTACTGCAGATGATGATAATAACCTGGTATCATCATCATCAATAATCATCAATCATAACCACACCAGTCATGAGAATAACATATAATTAAATACATAACCGTACTAGTCATACTAAAAACTACAGCCACAGATAATAATAAAACATAAAATCATAATAATCATTACATCATAATCATCAGTCATAAAGGCAATCTGTCTGCCCTGACTGAAATATCCAGCCTTGGAAGTGAAAGATAAGGAAGCAAATCCGACATCAAAGGATAACAGAGATGGCTTTTCCTCTGCTCAGGGACAAAAAGTCAGAGCCCTCTCACCCCACAGTCCCGAATCTGGCCTGGTTCAGGACCCTGTCCTCATCCCAGCACAGGAACCCACCTGTTCTTCCTGACAAAAATCCTTTCTGCTGCTCCAAGGAAGAACGTGCCCCCCTGGAGAGGGCCAGAGCTACAGAGCTGGGATGAAAAGAGCTCTCAGAAGATGAAGGGCAGTGGAGGGACAGACAGCCCTGTTTGGTGTAGGGGACACGAGAGGTGAGGGGGTCACTGTATCCACTGGGAATAAACTTGTCCAGAGGGGAGGGAAAACAGCTCTGAATGCAGTGACACAGGCTGGAGTTAAACATTAGTGTGACCTGTCTGCAGGCCCGGCTGGCAGCAGCAGGGACAGGGCTCAGGGGTGGAGGGGCCACTGGGAAATCACCAGCTTGGCTTCCAGCCCCAGGAACCTCAGGACACCCAGTAAACTCACTCAGGAGCTGAAATTCACCAAGGCAAATGGTAGAATAATAAAGAGTGTTTTACTCAAAGAAGCAAAGACAAAATATCTTTCCTTTATTTCTTTTTCTTTCTTTCTCTCTTTCTTTCTCTCTTTCTCTTGATCGTCTGAAGACAGAAATGAAAAGTAACCCACAGAAAAACCTCTCCAGCACAAGAAGAATGAATCTATTTAAAATAAACGCAGTTCACACCTGCCTCTTTGTCTCCTCTGTTTTAGCCCAGCTCCTCTCCATCCAATTCCAACAAACCCTCCAGGCTTTGGGATCTCCTCCCCCTGGAAGACAGTTGTGCTCAGATTCCTTGGATTTCAAGCCTTTGCTACCAGGCTGATTTATTTTTATTTTTTTTTTTTACTGGGAATCCAGGAAAAACCTGCCTGAGGAGGACCTTAAAGGCACATTCATGGCTGGTACAAAATCCCTGAATGGTCTGGTTGGAAGAAGTCTTGCAGATCATCCTGTTCCAACTCCCTGCCGTGGGCAGGGACACCCCAACTATCCCAGGGTGCTCCACCCTGGCCTTGGACACTTCCAGGGATGGGGCAGCAGAAGAAAATCACTTTCTCCAGTCTGACCAGCTACATCTTTTTGAGGCCACTTTTCCCTTTCCCAAGGGTCCTAACCCATGAAATTCAGTTTCAATCCAAATCCCAACTCATTTTCTGCCGATGGCATCTGCAAGGTACAGAAAATACAAGTTTCAGCCATCCGTCAGTCATTTCTACATCATTCCTCCCTGCAGATCACTCTGCTGCTTCTTGTAGCCAATACCCAGTTTCCCCATCTCACTCTTTTAAAGCTTTTTTTTTGTCTCCTTTTACACTGTAATAAAAAAGAAAATGAAATTCCTGGCTGTGCCAGGGAAGAGGCTGATGATCCCCAAAAAATGTCCAACACAGATCACTGCAAACCAATAAAAGCGACCAGAAGGTCTGTCCCCAGCCAGGTTTCTCTCCCCAGCAGGTCTAAATTGTTTGGCACACTAATTTCCAGCTGAATAAAAACTCCAGGGTTTAAATTTCCAGTCCTTTATGAAGCCATTGCTCTTGACCACGTGATCCCTGCAAAAACAAGTTGGGTAAAACTCTTGACATTGATCCTCGGGGATTCCCCTTCTGAATGTTCCTGCAGCAAATGGTTTTATTTTATCACTTCCCAATAAAACCTGAGCTCAGGGGCTCTCAGGTCTATGGCCACAGGAAAATCTGGCAGCAGCCCAGGGCCACTCGTGACTGTTTAGGAGACTCCTGCTGCCAGAGTTCATGCCCAAGAAAAGGATGCAGAGGGTGGAAAAGCACCCCCTAATTTCCAGTTTATCTCCATGTTACTTTTAGTCTCCTTCATCTTCTGGCTTTTTTGAATCCATTTCTGAGGCCAGTAGCAGGAAAATGTTCTGCTGGAGCTGCTGGCCTCTCAGGTTTCTTTACATCCCTCCAAAATAGTCACATCACATCACTGGGCCATGGGCAGGAGTGGTTGGCTTGGGAATATTTTTCCCAAGCTTTTTGTGGTTGCCTGAACCTTGTGCGCACCTGGATAGAGTATGTTTGTATGTAGGTGTGTATCGACACAACTTTTTTTGGACGGTATCTCTTTTTTTCCAGAGTAGTTTCAGGTAAAATGCAATTTCCCAGGAGCCAGTTTGGGGTGGGGACACCATGGAGGTGCCTGGATGGGCTCTGTCCGTGCTCCAGCTTGGTTTATTTGGTGGCACAGGATCCCGCCTCAGCCCTCGGGATTTTGGGCAGGCAGAGGCGGTGTTGTGACCAACCCGGCACACCTGAGCTCCCGCTGCAGTGAGATATTCTAAAATTGATGCAGGTTTGATGCCCTGTTTGATGGGGAGGGTTCATTCCAGGTTCCTCCTGCAGCCAAATCCCCATCACCCACCTGCCCGCCCCTCTTGGTTGTTCCTAAACCTCCACGAGGAGCGGGAGGGAAGAAATCTGCTCTCCTCTCACATGCTGGCAGTGGATTGAGAAGGAGAATCCATCCCTGCCCAGCTCCCCGGGGATGGAGTGCAGGCTGTAGCTGCAATTTGCAAGGGCATTTTGGCCCCTGGGAGTGTGTGGGGGCATGCAAAGCTCTCCTGGCCTGTAAATCATTGTCAGCATTCACACAGAGCAGGCCACAGGTCAGGGGCTGAGCACTGAAGCATCCCCTGCCACCATCCCCTGATTTACGAGCAGTCCCGGCCCTCCTGAGGTGGTTCCTCAGCCAAGTTCAGCGGGGTCCCGGACTCTGGGGAGCACAGGACATTTTCAGGGGGTTCCGTGGGCGCAGGAGGTGCAGCTTTGTGACGCTGAGATGCCTCACACATGGGAAGTGCTGGGTTCAGCAGGAAGGAAGGGATGGAAAGGACACAAATTGCCTGCAGAGAGGCCCCTTGACCACTCAGCTGCTGCATGACCACCTCTCAATCTTGTGATTGGTGTGGGTGAGGCATGGGCAGGGCACAGGACACCCAGAGCATGTGCTGGGCTCTGCTTTGGGTCATCTGCTGAGAGACTTTGTGCTTCTCCAGCACAGCAGTGGTTGTGGTGTGAGCCTGAGCCAGGCAAACCGCAGAAATCATCACGATCACCTTGCACAAGGCCCTCTTAATCCCCTTCTTAACCTTCTTATCAGCCCAGGTCTTCTCTTTCCTCCATTCCCACGTTCTTTCTGCCTCCTGCCTCCAGGCCAGTGTCTCACATCCAGCTCCCCACAAGCAGACACCTCCTGAGATCCCCCCCAACCTGAATTTTCAGCTGCAGCTTCCTCCTGAGGGGAAGGGGAGGAGCAGGAATGGATCTCCTCTCTCTGTGACGGAGACAGGACCCAGGAATGGCTGCAGCTGTGTCTGGGGAGGGTCAGGCTGGAAATCAGGGGAAGGTTCTTCCCCCAGCGGGTGGTGGGCACAGCCCAGGCTCCCCAGAGAATGGGCACGGACTTGAGGCTGCCAGAGCTCCCAGGAGTGTTTGAATACCACCGCCAGGGACGCCCAGGGGGAGATTTTGGGGTGTCTGTGCAGGGCCTGGAGCCGGCCCGATGATCCCTGTGGGTCCCTTCGCACTCAGGATATGCCATGATTCCACCTTCCTGCGATTAACACTGGTTTCAGTCCCAGCTAGGCCGGGGCGAGGCAGGGTCTCCCAGCACCATGGTGGTGGCAGGAGGGGCTGCCCTGGGTGTCCCCAGCTCTGTGCGGTCCCACGTGGAGGAAAGGGTGCAGCACTGGTGTTTCCTGCAAAAGCCAAAAAGGCGTGTGCAGCTTCCAAGAGCGTGTTCCTGCTGGCCTGGGCTGCTGGGCAGAT
Source organism: Bombycilla garrulus (assembly GCA_013400315.1). Lineage (NCBI taxonomy): Eukaryota > Metazoa > Chordata > Aves > Passeriformes > Bombycillidae > Bombycilla > Bombycilla garrulus. Next base: position 484,479 of record VXBU01015729.1, on the reverse strand, counting down.
AAAAGCGATTCCCATCTCATTTAACCACTCACTTTAAATCCTCCGAAGTATGTGCGAGGCGGCCAAGGCTTGCTGGCACTTTCTGCACAGGCTGGACCTCGTCCATCCTTCCTTCAGGTCCTGTCTTGAAGCAAAGCCACACTGAAAAGTTTAAGGGCTCCTGCAAGTTGCAGCAAAGCCTTGAACTGGCAGGCCAAGCTGGAAAATGCTGGGATAAGCCTCCAGTAGCAGCTTTTACGGTGAATGAAGCTTCAGGTGCTGAAGGCGGCCTTGCTACTGAAAGGCAGTGCTTGTCGTCCTGGCCTGAAGCAATAGGAGGAGCCTAGGATTTGGGAAGAGGGTTTTGGGTGAAGCAGCTGGCCTTGGGAGAAGGTGAAGGACATGGGGACTGCTGGGAGAGAAGAACTGGGGTAGCACAGCCTTCCCTCTGGTGCAAAGTTGGGGCATTTTCTCCCTAGTGGTCCCTTATTAAAGCACAGTGTGATTTTTGGGGTTATCCTGTGCAGGACCAGGATTTGGACCTGGTGATCCTCGTGGATCCCTTCCGTCTCAGGATATTCCGTGATTCCAAGTGTGGCTGGCACTTGTAAAACCCCAGGACTAGCACTTACCCGTGCTGTGCTGCTGGATTATGGCTGGGTGACTCAGCCTTGTCCTGGGCTAAAACTGCGTCTTGCTGGGTTTTCCTTTGGTGTTTGGGGTTCTTCACTTGGGTTTGGTGCCTTTCTTTCCTTCCCACAGGACACGAGTGAGAACTCAACGCTCCAGGCAGTCAAATCCACACACACAGGACAGAACCTGGCCGGCCAAAGCAAGTCCCAGCAGTGCTCTCTTCCACTTGGCAATTGAATAACATTTGAGGATTATTAATCAGCAGGAAAATTCCTACTTTAAAGAGTTGAATGCGTTTATTTTGTTTTTTACAGGTTGAGGTCTTAACACACAAGGGATTAAAAGTGATGAAAATTGAATAAAAGAGGAGCTCATATTTGACCCTGCAGCAAGTGCTTCTCCATTTTCTCTGCTTTTCCAGATGTGTAGGGGGAAAAAAAAATTTTTTTTTCCTGCCTTTCTGATATGTTCTTTGCTGGTCCCTGACCCCCGGTCTGGGAATCCTGTGATTCCCTGGTGCACATCTGACCTCCTCAAAGTGCCACAGCTCACTAAATTATTGATAACTGGATTTTCCCAAGGCAGAGAGAAATCCTGCATCCCTACAAGAGGAAAGTGAGATGATGGTGCTGGTGGGTGTGGAAAAGGTCGGGAAGACCTGTTGTTGTGAGGAACCAAACGTGCCCTCAGGGAGTTTTTTCCGGTTTTATTGGCAGAACTGGCAGGTTTTATCACGGGAAAGAAGTGGAGGAACAGGACTAGTTGGAGACTTGCTCCTGCCTGCCTGCTGGTCTTTTCCAAGACCTTTTCCACTGACCTTCCTCCCTCCTGGCAGCTTTTCCTCAGCACATCCCACGGAAACTTCATCCCGGAGACTCCGGAGCCGCCTCGCTGTGAGCACCGGGAGAAGCTGCTCTGCGGGATCTCCAGGTGGAGAGTGTGCAAATGGCCCCATCTGTTGGTCACGAACCTGACCCGGGGCACAGGCAGCTCCAAATCGCCTTAAAAATCACAATTGTTCATCTGTGTCAGAATAAAACCCCTCCATTTCCCACTTCTCCCATGATTTCCGTGGGCTTCTGGAAGCTGGAATGGGCAGATGAACATCTCCAGCGCAGAGACAAACAGCCATGAAATAAAACAATCCTTACCAAGCTGAACACGTTTATTTCAGGGGCTTTTTCACCTTAGGAAACACGGCTTTGAGTTGAGGGAGTGAAATGCTGCGGGAAGGACAAAAAAGTGGCTTTTCCATACATTTAGAAGTGAGGAATCCACCCTGCCTGGTCTGCACTCCTTGTGTAGGAAGAGCTGTGGATTCCAGGCCGTCCTGGGTGTGGATAAAGCTGCCCTGGCGCTCCCGATAGGCCCAAAATCTGCGGGATCCCAGGGAGGAGCGAGCTGGGGAAGGGCTTTAAGGCGAGCTGAAGAGCAGAAGCAGCTGGGATGGATTGGGATGCACCTGCTCCACAGGCGGCTCCGTGGAGAACCAGTGCCATCTCCTGGCGGACGGGACCTTTCCCAGCGCTGCTCCAGCCCCAGCTGTGCACAACCGCAGATTTTGGGGTCTTTTCGGGGCAGGGAGCTTGCCAAGAGGACGCACCGACATTGTGTTTCCTCACGCTCAGCCCCGCGTTGTGTTTTTCGAGGCTGTGTGCGGGTGTGGGGTAGAACATTGTCCCTGGGAGAGTTGGGAATCCACCTCTTTTCCACGTCCGTGCAGGATTAGGGGATTGTACCGTGTCTGCCATCTCAGTTTGGGCTTCTCAGAGGGCAATGGAGCCCAGTGACATCGGCTCACTTCAATCCCCACCGTGAATGCTCCGGGACTAATTCTAATTCCAGTCCCATTTTCCTAATCCACTGAGAGTTAGTGAGGCTAAAGTTTGGGATCTGAGATGTGGCTTGGGGCCGTGCTGAAGTAACTCAGCTCATGGGAAGACCAGGATGAATAGCTGGGAAGCAGAGCCCTGAAATTACCCTCCTTGGAGCTGCGGGTTCCTCCCAGATGCCAATCTTTAATTTAATCACTTTAATCACTTAATTTAATCAACTTAATCGATTAATTAATGCTCTGATAACAGAAGCTGTTGCAGCTGTGTGGCTCAGCTCTAGCTGAAGACACAGGGAGGGCCAGAGCAGCTGAAACAGGTGAAGATAGAGAAATCCTGTCCTCCAGATCCCCCTCTCCATGGGCAGGACAGCTTTTCCTGGGAATATGGGCAGGAAGCTGGCATGACCAGAGTCAGGAGCTCTTCAGGCCTTACTTTCCCCCTGTACGCAGCCCTGGTGTGGCCACACCTCAAATCCCAGGGTCAGTTTTGGACCTCTCACGACCATTGAGGGGCTGGAGTGTGTCCAGGGAAGGGAACAGAGCTGGGAAGGGGCTGGGGAATTCCTGAGGGAGCTGGGAAGGGGCTCAGCCTGGAGAAAAGGAGGCTCAGGGGGACCTTGTAGCTCTGCACAACTCCCTGACAGGAGGGGACAGCTGGTTTGGGCTCTTTTCCCGGGGGACAGGGACAAGAGGAGAGGGAACAGCCTCAGGCTGTGCCTGAGGGTGTTTGGATTTGAAATCAGGGAAATTCTTCACAGAAAGGGTGGCCGGGCAGTGGTGGAGTGTTCCACCATCCCTGGAAGTGTTCAAAAGCCATGTGGGGACATGGGTTAGTGGTGAACACAGTGGTGCTGGGTTCCTGCTTGTATTTTATGATCTTATGAAGCTTCTCCAACGCTACAAATTCCAGGGAGACTTCAGTGAAATTCATATTCCCTCCCCACCTGCTCAAGAAATGTCAAACCGATGGGCAGTGAAATGACTCCATACAATCTGAAGTTCTTCACCTGAGGCCAGGTGCTCATCTCCGTTCTCAGGTGGCTCAGGATTTCCCCTGAAGAAGCCAGAAAATGAGTTTTTCGGGAGCTGGGAGCTGTTCCGTGGTCACTAGATGGCAGTGGCCGTTCACATTTGGCGGCTCTGGGCAGCTGAGGAGCGGCCAAGGGTGAGGACAGCTTTGGGAACCAGTGGCTGAAAGGTTTCAGTGCTGTTCCCGACCCTTCAGTGCGATGTTCCTACACTTGGCTGTTCCACACGTTGTTCATCAGCGGAACGCTCTGCTGCAAGAGGTGGGGGAAAAAAAAAAACAAACCCAGCCCATAATTTATTTCAATAGATAAACCGACTTACACGTATATCCTCCTTGCAGAAGCGTTGGAGATATAACGCAGTGATGGGACAAGAGGGGACTGGCTCTGAGCTGAAAGAATGAGAGGGAATATCCCAATGTTTAATTAATATCCCAGTGTTGGGAAGGAATTCCTCCCTGTGAGGGTGGTCAAGGGCTGGGATGGATTTCCCAGAGCAGCTGTGGCTGCCCCTGGATCCCTGGCAGTGCCCAAGGCCAGGCTGGATGGAGCTTGGAGCAGCCTGGGACAGTGGGAGGTGTCCCTGCCTGTAGCAGGGGTGGCACTGGGTGATCTTGAGGGCTCAGCCCATTCTGGGATTCTGTGGTAACAACAAACAGCAAAATGAAATATTAACATTGTGACAAGGTGAGAAAAATCCTCATTCCGTGACGGAAAGGGATGATGCGTTGCTGCTGTGTGTGAATGGCCTCCCGTGAGATCATTTCCAAGGAGAAGCTTAATTTGTGACAGCAATTAAGGCAGGTGATCAACTCCCCTGGTCGATGGTGGTTGACCCGATGTTTGCACCCTCACCACGAGTTTTTATCTCCTGAGGGAGAAAAGCCTCAGGTGCTGTAGGGACACCTGTGGGGACCTGGAGGTGAGACAGGGGGTTCACAATGTAATCCATTTCATAGTTACCCAATTTTTATAGTTTTATGATATGTTGTCTTTCAGAATGCAACAAACATGATAAAAGTCATATTCGGTGCCTATGGATTTGCAAAATTACGGACACCTAGTATTTCCTGTGATAAGAAGAGTAAATATAATCTAAACACACATAAAAAGAGGAACAAAGAATGCAAAAAAAAACTAAAATAAGAAGCCCTATGTCTCCCAGACTAAACAAAGCCCAGAATCTAAAGTTACGAAAAGAGCAAAGATGATGACAAATACCCAAGAACACAGAACTAACCACCATACAAAACAAAAATAAATAAGCAAAGTCAAAAAAAAATATTTATAAAATTCTGTATATATATAGTACCTTAAAAGATAAAAAGAAAGCGTAACACCAAGTCCTTCACGTATGCAATTTTTAAGAAATTCCCCCACACATGCCCAACACTAAATAAACACATACCTATTTCACTAATTACAGTTTTTTTCCGTGAAGCATCCTGAGGGATGGAGAGGAGGAGGCGGAAGGAAGGGATCCACTCCCCATCTCCTCTGCCCCGGTCATGCCGAACAGAAAGCCCTGGAAAAGGAAAAGGCACATCTTAAAAATAGGCTATTTCCACAGTTGTGGGTCATTCCTCCCAATCTCCTTTTTTTTCTAGAAAAGCCTGAGACAAAGTTTTAAAAATTCATCAGACTCCAAAGAGTAGCTGGAAAAAACCTCCAGCAGAGCGAGGCTGTCATGATGGTTGGGACTGTAAGGGCCTACTCTGACAACAATGAGTAAATTTTTTTTTTTTTCCAAAATTATATGGCTAATATATTATTATATTAATGTGATTTTTCTCGCATTTTCCTGCCCAAATCTCACCGAGCAGAAAAATTCTTTAGGAACAAAAGATAAAGGATCGGCTGCTTTGGTCCCGTTGATTTTCTAATTGTTGATTTTTGTGGTGGCTGGCGGAATTTTATTGCACTTTTTTTGGGGATGGTCTGATCCACGAGGTTTTTACAGAAGCTGAGACTGGACCTCTCTGTGGGGTGCACACCAGGACAGCAGGTGCTCATCCGGGAGATGTGTTTTTAGTTTTGACTGTAGTATCCGATAATAGTCTATATTACCACTGGTAGTCAACGAATGTTCATGCACTGAGTGTGGGGGCAAGAAAAATATCTTTATTTGCAAGCTCACCTCTATTTAATCTGTGATTTTGGTACCCGTGATCAAGTGCCGTCGCTTTGGGGTCACCAGATCCGAGCTTGGACAGCCTCAAGGGTGAAAGGCCCAGAGACTCCAAGCCACGTTGGAGGTGCCGTTAAACTTTTCCAAAACACAATCTGTGATTATTTGATTTATCAAAGCGTAAAACTGCTTGTTCGCTGCTTCTGGGATTTGTTCTTTTATTATTAGAACCCTGTGCTGTCTTGTGGCAGTGAGTTGCTCGCTTTAATCATCAGCCATCTGTAGAGAAGTGGCTGCTTTGGCCGGTTTTAATTTCAATTCCGTTGGGCAGGATCATGAGTCAGAACAAATTACAGCTTCTTGACTGATTTCTCTGCTGATCACTTTGTCTGCAGCGCTTACTCACCACCTCTCAGCAATGAGCCCCTGATATTTTTAACCTGCTCCTCTTTTCTGCATCCCTTTCTCTTCCTTTTCTGTTTTGACAGAGGGTGAGCGGAGCTGAACAGTTTCATATTTAGCCAGTCCCACGGGGCGCCTCCCAGCACTATTCCCATTTTCTCCCTGAATATTTTCTGACTCCGTTTCTCTATTTTTGGGGGATCATCCCTGCACAGGGAGCTGTCCATCAAGGACGCAGCTTTTTTTGGAGCAGAAACCCTGTGTGGTGCCCACCAATCTGGGCTCTTCAAAGGCAGCATCACCTGCTACCTCTGCTTGGTGACATCAGCCAGTCTCATTTGCAGAGGGATAATTAAACCCCAATTAAACCATCACTGGGTTTTTTAACACTTTGCTCCCATGTCCATCACTTATTTTTTAACCAAATTTGACTTGGATGATTCCTTCTACCTCCACTTTAACAGAAATTGGCATTTTCCCTCTTGTCCATATTTTCTTTTTCCTGATCTTCCCACCGCTTCATCTTTCCATTTCTCTCAGCAGAATTCAGGGATTTCTTGCTGGTTTTGCAATTTTTTTTTTTTTTCATTCTGGACAGCTGCTGGTTTCTCCATGAGCCATGATCCCCCTGGAGCCTGGGAAATCCATCCCATATTCACAGTCCATGGTAACACTTCAGTCTGAAGGAGGTGAGGAGCCACTCGTGTATCCAAGCTGACAGAAACCTTGGAAATGCTTGAAAAGTGGGGTTTTTCAGTTTTAGGGATGTCATCAGTGCTAAGGCTGAGAAAATTGTGATTGTTCAGCCTGGAGAAGAAAAGCTTTGGAGTGACCTCAGTGTGGCCTTCCAGGACCTAAAGGGAGGGGACAGGAAAGATGGAGAGGGAACATTTCCAAGGGTCTGGAGAGACAGGACGAGGGGAATGGCTTCAGAATGAAAGAGAGAAGATTTAGGTGGGATGTTAGGTGGGGTATTAGGGAGAAATTCTTGACTCTGAGGGTGGGGAGGCCCTGGCACAGGGTGCCCAGAGAAGCATTTATGACCGCCTGACAATACCTGCCAGTCTCTCCATTTTTATGCACTGCTTCCTCCAATATCTGTATATCCCAGCTCAGTTACCACATACCTCAATATTTGATGGTATTTTGGGGTTTATTCACAGTGCAGCAGCTTCTGGAGCTGTGCTATGTTGTACAAATGCACACCAAGCTCCGTGGTGGGCAGAACATTTCAGAAACCACCTGCCCCACCTATTTTTTAAAGTTTAGAAACTGTGACTCCACATAGATTTGATTCCTTCAAACCTTACGAGTTCTGGGAGAAGGAGGCAGAGGCAGGAAGGGCTGATTCTGGATGTCTGGGGGTGCAAATTTGTTGATGTCTTCCAAATGTGCAGGGTCAGGCTGGTGCAGCTCCAGCTGCCAGGAGTGCCCTGAGAAGGGAAAAAGGGGAGGACAGGACGAGGAGAGGGTGGGGAAACATCTCACGGAGATGAACCCCGTCCATGAGCCACCTGCAGGGCTTTCCCACCAGCTGGCTGAAGGTCCAATTCCAGCTGAAAACCAGACTCAGGGATGGGAGCACAGCAATCCTTTTTCCTGGGAAAAGCAGGATTGGGAAAAGATGGGCCAGATCCTCCCAGGAGAGCCAGGATTCCTGAGCTCACCCAAACGTCCCCAACGCTGTGCAGCCCCTTCCTGCCACAAAGTGCCTTTCTCCTGCAGTCCACTGATTCCTGGGAAGTTCTGCAGGAGCTTAGCCAGTGCCTGAAGGGAGAAATAAAATAACCTTTTTAGTGGGTCCCACTGCAGCTCCAGGATTTAACCCTTGCCTTGGTAAATGAAGGAGTTTTCCAGGCTCTGGGAGGAAAGCAGCTGGTGACCAGCAGGGCAATGGCTCACGGGTGACCCAGCAAAGACCCAAGCAATTTTTCTACCTGCGGAAAAAGAGCATAATTCTTTTATTTTTCTTTAAAAAAAATTAAATATAATTCACAGCTGCCAATGGGGCCAAGCCCTGCAGATTTTACTCCCTCCTTACTCCACGGAGCCAACAGGATTTCTGGGCAGGCTCAAAGCCAAGTAGGGCTGTTAAGAGGCAAAGTTCATCAAGCCCTGTGATTTCCTTGCCATTCCCATGAAAAAAACCAACCCCAGCAGAGCCCAGCTCCGCTCCTTTGCAGGCTGCAGCCAAATCCAACCCACATTAAGGGAGTTGCTCCACATTCATATTGAAAAGCGGGCGCTTGCCAACCTCGGCGTGCCTTAAACTCCTCGTTTTAAACTCCTGAGCCCTGGCCTGGGGAAAGGATTGTGTGCAGGAATATGTTCGTGCAGTGCCTGGCACCGGGGGTTCTGGCTCATGACTGGGATTTGTAAGCAGCTCCTGCAAGCCTTGTGGAGCATTTGAAGTCTGGTTTCCTTGGGAAACTTGGTTTAGCTGATTATGTTGAGCGTCTCCATCCGCTCGTTTCCTCCCCTCCAACTTCTGATCCCCTCGGCCAATCCCAGCCCACGCTGGCAGGAAGATAAAAGTTTCGGGGAGATTAAATTGTATGAAAATAAGGGCACAGGTAGGGGAGGGAAGAAAAAAAAAAAAAATCCTTATTACTGCATTTGCCTCCTTTCCCCCCGGGAGAAAAGGGAGCTCAGCCCTTATCAGAGAGCCCGCAGAGGAAGGGGGAAGGTGCACCGAGCATCGTTAGCACCGTTTCCCACTGAATTTCTTGCTGCTAAAACCACGTTGCTTCATGCCCAGGGCTTGGAAACAGCTTTTTAAAGCAGTGGGAAGGCTGGCAGGATGTGGGCTTGATTTTGGTCCTGTAAACACGAGGCTGAGAGCAAACCCGAGGGATGCAGCCCCAGCTTTTGCTTCCAAATGCTCCAAATTCCACGAGGCAAAATTCCCTCGGCAGAATCAGAGGATCACAGGATGGTTTGGGTTGGAAAAGACCTTAAAGATGATTTGGTTTCAACCCTCCTGCTATGGGCAGGGGCACCTCCCACCATCCCAGGCTGCTCCAAGCCCTGTCCAGCCTGGGCTTGAGCACTTCCAGGGATCCAGGGACAGCCGCAGCTTCTCCGGGCGCCCTGTGCCAGGGTCTCCCCACCCTCACAGCCAAAAATTTCTCCCTAATTTCCAATCTAAACCTTGAACAGCATCAAGTCCCTCAATATCCCTGCCTGGGAGCTCGGCCCTTCCGCAGATCGTCCCACGGCCACTTGCAGATCCAGGCTCTGACCTGCCCCGCTCCTTGCACCGGAGCGAGGGACCCGATCCGTGGCGTTTTTGCCCCATTTCAACGCGCGGATTTGGGTGCTGGGCCAGAAACCATCTGCAGGTGTCACTCCTGCACGCGGAGTCAAGGCACCAGAAGGGAGCTGGGGACAGGTGGCCACCCGGCAAGTGCATTAAGACATCATAACTTTGACTAATTTGTAAACAGGCTGAAAGAACATCCACCCTCCCTGGAAGGGGGAGAAGTGGCTCTTTAAACCCTGGGGATATGACCTCTTGTCCTCTCTGTTTATAAGAGGGAGGGGAAGAAGGGGGGGAAAGGGAAAAAAAAAAAAAGGAGGGAGAAAGGGAGAGAAAGTCAGACTTGTTGCCGTGTTCAAACCTGCCCCCCACCATCAGCTTTTGTGATGAAAATGGTGAGGGACACTCTCCAGCTCCTGGTTCTCGCTCTTTGTCATTCAGGCTTTGCAAGGGAGAGCTCCTTTCTGTTTATTTATCAACTGGGATCCCTTGTCAACACCTCACTTGACTGAGGTTTTAGCACCTTGGTGGGGTTTTTGTGGGTTTTTTAAAGTGCCTCAGCCAAATCTTTCTGGTCTTTTCCTCCCCCGGGTGCAGGCAGATCTTTTCTTCCACTAATTTCGCAAGAACTAATTTTTTTCTCTTGGCATGAGACTCTCCTGCAGCAAAGCACCAGGCGATCCCCAGCCAGCCCTTGACAGTGAATTTTGGGGTGCACGGGAGGAATAATTCCATTACTCGTTATTTATTTCATCATTCATTATTTCTTACTTCACCATTTCCCACCTCGTGGCAGAGCTCTGGCCCCCTCCAAGCTCCCCTTTCCCACCCTGTGGCTGCACCACACCGCCACAAATTTTCCAAGTGTGGTATTTCCCTTTAAGCTAT
>VXBU01015729.1:381304-466745 GCA_013400315.1 Bombycilla garrulus | reverse complement strand
CCAATCTGGTGGTAAGTTTTATTCTTCTTTTTTTTTTTTTTTTCGCTCATTTTCATTTATTTTTCCCCTCCTCTGTTTTCTCTGCAACCCCTGCGCTTAAGATGACTTGAAATTCTCCTTTCGTTGCCACTCAGCTAAAGAGGTGGGATTGTTCCAGCGCCAGCAAGTTCTTAGAACCTGCATTTCACCTCTTTTATTTATGCATTCACTTTGTTTATTTTGACTGGGTTATACCTGATCTCTCCTTCTCCTACTGTAAAAGAGAGAGAGCGAGAGGGAGCGATCGGAAAGTTATTTTTTTTTTCTCTGAGTGCTTTGATCCTCTCCTGTGAAGAACAAAAGGCGCTGCCTGAATTAAAGAGATAATGATACAAGTTGACATGAGCATTTCAAGGTGATTTCGAGCTAGTCAGGTGGAAGGAAGGGGGGGAAACGCGGAAAACTTTTGGGTGCGTTGGTTGGTTTGGGTTTTTTTTCCCCCACTTTCGCTTTAAGGAATATTGAGGGATAAATTAAAAAAAAATAAATAAAAGAAAAAAGGAATAAGTAACGGGGGGAAATGGGAAGAAAGAGAGAGAAGGTGAAGGCTGCACAGCCTGGGCGGTGGGACGGCAGATCTGGGAGCAGGGACGGGGCTGGGGGAGATGCTCGCGGCGCCAAACCCGCCCCGGGATGCGGCGCTTTTTTGGGGAGGGGGTCGCCGCCGCTGCCGGCTTCTCTCCTTTTCCGCGCTTTGCCTTTAAGAGCGTTTTCTCTCCCCCGCGAAAAGCAAATGGTGCTGGGCAAGGCATGTAAGTGCACGATCTGCTCTAATTACCCCGCGGAGGTAATTGCGCTCGGGGAAGCCCTGGCGCAGGGAGGCTCCGGCTCCGCGGGGCTCCGCGGGCTCGGCCGGGGGGCTCCGCGCCCGCGCTGCCCGCGGCTCCGAAAGGGCCCCCCCCTCTTCCCCTCTAAAAAAAAAAAAAATCCTCCCCGATCTCCTAATTAATTTTTAAAGCGCGTTTAATCCTTGCTTCCCCCCCACCCCTCTCCGCGGGTGCGGGATCCCCCCTGTCCGGCGGTGCGGGTGTTGAAGGCGGCAGCCTCTCCAACTATTTCAGGTATGTCTGAAAGCAGGGAATGCGTTGGGATGGGAGAGGAAAGGGAAAAAAAAAAAAGAAAGAAAGAAAAAAAAAAAGGCAATAAAATGCAAATGTGTTGTCGGGAAGACAGGCAGCGAGAGCACCTGGACGGGAGTCATTAAAAAGCAATCTTTTATTCCCAGCCACCATCTAACTTATAATTAGGAACTCTGCTCGCATTCCTGATTGGAGAAGGGAACGCATTCCTCCAATTCCGACATAAATATTCGCTTGTCACCCGGCGAGGGGAGCGCGGCCCCGACCCCCCTGTCCCCCCTGTCCCCTCGGTCCCCGGAGCTGCGGGAAAGGGGGGAAAAGCTGGGAAAAGGAGCTGGGCAGAGGGGCAGGAGGTTTCTTTCCAAGCCGGGGCAGCAGGTGTGTGCGGGGGGGGGCGGCAGCGGCCGCACTTTGGGGTTTTGGGGGTGGTTTTTTTCCCCCCGTGCTTGCCCGGTGCCGGGCAGCGGTTTCAGACGTTTCTTTCGCAAGGAGAAACCCCCCTGAGGCCATGGAAATGCAAAGGAGGGTTCGAGTGGGGTGGGGGAGTCGCGGGAGAGGCCGGGAGCTGTTGCATTGGCTGCCGAAATTCCCCCTCGCCCTCCCCACCCCTTTCCCTCTTTATTTATCCTCGGCCTTTCCCTCTTTATTTATTTATCCCCCAGCGAGATATAAACCCAGGGCCACCCCCGCGGCCTGGAAATGCGGGGATCGGGGCCTGGAAGGGAGGTGGCACGGGAAGGGGTCCCCGAGATGCACATCCCAACCACGGCAGGGAAGTTCCTTTTCTCCTAGGCCAGCCCAGCTGTTCCCAAATTTAGCAAATTGACCGTGCTGCTTTACTTGATTTTACTTTAATTTTGTTCTGTTCTTCCTTTCGTTTTGTTGTTGTTGTCAGTTTTCTTTTTTTGGCTTTTTTTTTTTAAGAAAGAACCAGGAAATTTTTAGTCTGGTCATGCAAGCAGCAAACATCCCACCCCTACCATCTCTGTTTAAAGAGAAACAGAAATCTTCCCCTCTACCAGCTCACGGTGATTTGGGTGTTCAGAGCAGAAAATCTGTCATCTACCACCCCCAAACTGTGCCCCCCTCCCCACTAATCGTTTCTAATTGAAGCGTCGATTCGTCCCAAAGCACAGGGGGCTGTGGGTATTTACACTCCGAGAAAATCGGCACAAAAAGTGGGGACTGAGAAATTCTGTTTTCCTGCGGGTTCTTGGTTAATTGTTGTCCCAAAATGAGGGGAAATGTAAATTTGTCAGGGGGATCAAGTGTAAGTTGCTCTAAGTTCTGTCTGCCTCTCATAGCTTCTGTTTTGGCTGAGCTGTTAAAATTGCTGTTCCCGCCACGGCACGGGGCACCTGCTTGGATCAGAGCAGGCAGATTCCCACGTTCCTGGGAGCTTTGGGGAAAGTTCTGTGGAGGAAAAGGGAAAGGATCCCTTGGAGCAGCGGTGCTCCATCCGTGATGATGCTGTGCAGGGGAAGGCTCTGTGAGTTCCTCAAAACCAGCGAATAATGCATTTACTGGATAGAAAGAGAATTGTTCGGAAATAATGGTTCAGAAATAATGCAGGAAGAGGGGCTGATTCCCACTGGGATTGGTGAGCCAAGTTTTAGGGATGTGCTGGTGGGGTTTCTTGTGCCACAGGAGCCCCACGGGACTCAGTGCAGCGCTGAGCTCTTCAACCCGGAGCAGCAGCTTCCACACCCAGGGGGCTAGATTAACAGCAAAAATCAGATTGTTTTCGGGTTTTATTTCTTTTTTTTTTTTATGTTAGTGCTGTTCATTTTTTGGTTTGTTTAAAAAAATACATATAAATTTTAAAAAAAAGAGAGATTGGAAGGAGCGAAGGGAGGCTGAGGGAATTCTGAAGCAAAATTCGTGGCTAAGGGAGGATTAAATGCAACCTGTTCCCTGTCCTGGGGTCCGTGGGGAGTCACAGGAGCAGCTCAAACAGAATTTAAACTTTCTTCCAGCTGACTTGCACTGCCTTGACTGACTCCACATGGAATGGGAAAATAGCCTTTAATTTTATTTATTTTATTTTTTGATCCATGCTGAGTGGCCTGACTTGGTCTGAGCACAGCCAGTGGGCAGAAATTATTCAGAAGGTAGAAGGGTTGGATTCAGGGGGGAAAAAAAAAAAGTCTATAAAAATTAACACAGAGCTTCCATGATGGGAATCTTAATCTGGTCCTGGGGGAGGTGATCCCAGGAGAGGCTGAACTGGAAGTACAGGGACACCCCTTTGCTGCAGGAAAAACTAACTGGCATCATTTTTCCTGGGTGTGAGGCAGCTTTGGGATGTGTGTGGTTGAATTCTGTGCCTGGAGAGGGGTGGGAAGAGGAGTTCTAATGGAGCACTGGCTGGGATTTGATGTGGTGGCATCAGTGCCTGTCCCTCCCTCTGTCCCGCTGCGCGCGGTGGGGCTCCTGTCCCCTCTGCTGCTCCCACAGCTCCTGGGTCACAGCCAGGGAGGGGAGGATGGGACCAGCCCCGTGACAAACTGGGAAACCCCAGAGTGAGCAGAGCTCCTGGAGGTGCCAGGTCCTTGGGAGAGGATGTGGGGATGTTTCCCTGCCTGTGGCTTTGCTCTCATTTCCCAGCCCTGGCCCCGGCAGCTCCATCTGTTCCTCAGCCATGCTGAGGATGAAGCTGTGGTGTCCTGCAGGATCCCTTTCTGTGAGAGCTGGGCACAGGGATCTGAGGGCTCTCCCAGTCTGTGTGTTTTGCAGCTCAGGAAATGTGAGTTCGAGGGAGCCCTGCCAGCATCACTCCAGCGATGCTCAGGTGCAGCACTTGAGCCTGTCCCTGTCCTGTGCAGTGCAGGGATGAGCTCCTGGCTTGTGCCCTCTGTCCTTTCCTGGGCTCTGTTCCCCTCAGAGTGGGTGGAACAGCCCCCATTTCGAAGTGAGTGAAATCCAGGCCGGGTTCCGGCTGCCAGGAGAAACCCAGCCCTTGTCTGCAGCAGAACCACGCCGAGCCCCGGCAGGCTGAGCCCGGGAAAGCAGGGCTTGCTTTGGCAGAGAGCCTGGGGTGATCACCCCTGGCAGCTGGGGGGAGGCAGAGCCCTGGCAGGTCACCTGGGGGACAGCTGCTGGCACCGGCGCTCCTAAGGCAATCTCTAGAGCTCACAGGCATGAGCCGCAGCTCCTCTGCTCCTTTGGCCGGGCCGACGTGCTGGAATTCATCTCCATCCCCTGCCCTCCTGCAGCAGGTTGTGTGAGATGTTAAAATCCATCAGCATAGCAGTGCTCTGCATCCATCCCTCTCCCACCCTCATCCCAAGCCCTGGAATTGCCTCTTGGCACCTGTATCTGACCCAGCCCTGTTTTTCCAGGCAGGAAATAATCCCAGAATGATGGTTTAGGCCGCTCTCAGGTACCAGCTCTCCCCCTGGTTTGGATTTTGGAGGGGTGGTTTGCACCCAGGCAGCAGTGGAGCAGAAGGAAAAGGGTCAAGGGGATTTTCTGTGTAGATCTAAGTGGTAAAAACCAGCTCTTCCCCATTTGGTGCAGAGGATGCCATGTGCAAAGGGGAAGGGAAATAATTTCCCATCTCCATCTTTTTGGTGGGACTGAAGAAACAAACCCTGATGGTGTTTGTGTTGTTCCTGGCATAGTCCAGCTGCGGTGAGATTAAATGACTGGACCAAGATCACACCAGGAAGTTTTTTCTCAGCAGGAACTGAAAAATTTGCAAGGTGTTAGCAAGAAGTCCCTGTTTGAAACACGGGGAGGGCTGGGACTTTCCCAGAGAGCCCGATGTGCGCTAAAGAAAATCCCAAATCCCTCATCTCCTCAGCATTCAGACTCATTTTAACAAATTGTGTTGCCCTGCTTTCTTCTTTCCATTTTAAGAGGACTTTATTAGATAAATTAACCTGAAAACCAACAACTTGGTATTCAAAGCACTGGCTGAAGGAGTTGCATCCAATGAAAAGCCTTTCCTTACCAAGATAAAGAAAAGTGAATCCCTTTGCTCCCCAGAGGTGAAACCTAGAGGTGGAACCTGTCCTTTGCAGACGTTTGAACACCTCTGAGAATTCTCACTGGAAAAGTCTGGAGCACTTGGAACAGTCTGGCTTTGAAGGAACCTTTTAAAGGTCATCTAGTCCTGCAGTGAGCAGGGTGGCTGGAATTGAGGGATGGGAATTGCATTGCTTTCCGTGGGCCAAAAAAACACTTTCTGACCATGCCTTCTAAAAGTTCAGTCTGGAGGAGCCTTGATTTTTTACTGTGGTGTCCCTTAGAAAAGAAAGGCAAGGATTTGTGATGGCAGCAGGGGAAATCAGGCTGGCTCAATGGTGCCTCCATCCCAAACCTGCGGGATCCCTTTCCTGCCTGCATCCCGCTCCCTTCCCACCCAGCTCCAGCCATGCAGCAGCGCTGCTGCTTCTCCAATCCCTGCACCAATTCCTGCATCGCTGCTGCTTAGCAGGAGGAGATTATTCCACCTTAGACCCCACGAGGAGCAAATATTTTTCCCTCTGCGTGCGCAGGAGCGCAGGAAAATCCCACCGGGACGGGCAGGGGTTGGCGCTGGGCTTTGTCCTCGCCCGGCGTTCCTGGAGCGCGGGACTCAAACTCCCGGCCGCATTTCAAAGGGATTTGTTGGGCATGATGGCAGCGCGGGCACCGAATCAGGATCGGGGGCTGGACAGCCGAGCTGCTCCCGGGCCTGGGTGCGACAGCCTCGTCCTGCCCGCGGGGAAATTCCCTTCCCAGAGCAGCGCTGGGCTCCTGCTGGATCCCAGAGAACACCCTGTGGGGATGGACAGTGCGGCTGCAAAGAGCGGAGGAGGAGGCTCAGAAGGGGCACCCGCTGGCTCCTGCCGGTGTGGAGCTCGGTGGTGGCTGCCCCGCCGGGTGGTGGCTGGCACTGGGGTTAAACCGCTGCCGTGTGGGGCAAGGGAAGGGGAGCTGGCAGGGGGAGAAGCACTGGCCACAGCACACAGCTCTTGTCCAGGGCTCAGCCGCGGCAGGCAGGTCCCCAGCGCCAAGGAGTCTCTCCAAACCCATCTCTGCTTTGCTGTCACCAGCCAGAGACAAAGCCCAGAGCCAGGACAGTTCAGTGGGGCTTAATATTGAAACTGGGGGAGCACCCAGGCTGGAGCCTTCCCATGGGGTGTCCATCAGGGCTTTGCTGGAGCAGCTCCAGGGTCGGTCTCACAGAAAAGCCGCTCGTGAAACTGTCCATGCCAGCTCTTTCCATCTGTCCTGTGCCATTCTTGATGCTCTTTTCCCCTTTTGTCCCCTTAAAAGTGGCAGAGATTGTTCTAAGTCCCGTTGTCATCTTAGCATGACCTCTGAAAATCCGTCAGTTCGCAGGTTCCCTCCGAATTCTACTGGAACTCGCAAAAAACGAGGGGAGCGAAGGAGAACTGATACATTAACTCCCTTGTTCTGAACTCCTAACATAGGGCACGGCTTTTAAAAGCAGCCTGGGAGCCGGGGGAGAGCGTTCTGCATCACAAAGGTGTCGTTTGTCCCTCTTCCTGGTTTGTCACCTGCATATTCACAGTCCCCTTCCCCTCTGGCTGCCGCTGCTACCCAGAGAGAGCTTTGCATTTGTAGAGACTGCGCCATCAAAGCAGTTCAAGGTGCCTTTGGTCTCTTCCTCGCCGGTTCCTGTCCCGGTGTTACACCAGCCAGTTATTCTCCTGCGGATACGGTGACGAGCATTAGCAGGGACGCTGTTGCTCTTTCCCAGGGTGGATATTCCTTCGCGCTCTCGGTGTGAGATTCTTTTCTCCTGGCGCCCCTTTGCACACTCAGGCCTCACCAGCAAAGCCACCCCAGAGCCCTGGGCTGGTGGCCTTCTCACCCCACCCCCTTGCAAGGGGTCCCAGGTGTCTGGGGCGGTCACTTCTCCTCTCCCACGGGGTTCTGCGGCCTCCAGGGGTGTTGCAGAAGGCTCAGAGGGTGCCTCAGCTCTTCCTCGAGCTCAGGGCATGGCAGACCCTCATGTTTCCAGCCTGGCCCGGGGTTCATCACAGGTTTGGGAGCTTTCCTGCTTTCCAGGCACCATTCCCAGTGTTCCCAGTTCAAACATGCCTCCCTGGAATGGCATCCAGCCCACAGATGGAGATGCCCCCACCAGGAGCCCATGCACAGGTTCTACTGCCACGTTTAGGTGCTTGGTGACATCCTGGTCATCCCGAGAGGCCTGGCAGGGGTTGTACACAACCCACTGGTGACCTGCTCCTCTTTTGGCAGCGGCTGGAGCCTGGTTAGGAAAATCCCAGAGCATCTCAGCATCCCTCCATGCCCATCTTCAGGCAGCTGAGCAAGGCCTCAGGGAGCAATTCACTTCACCCATCACATGTCTCTGCAATTTCCCTGTCTCCATCCAAGCCAGAGGCTCTTGGCTCCTTTCTTTGAGGAGAACTGGGCACTTTCTTCTGGTGCAATTCGTGTCTCAAGTGTTTGATGGAGCTTGACTGGTGAAATCCTCTGTGCCGGTGGAGGAGTTGAGGAGAGCAGCTCAGAGGTACCTCCACAAAATTCACCCAGGTTTAGTCAGAATATACTCAAAACAAAAGTCTTTGCATACTTTCCTATTTCCTAGCTGTTAAAATCCATAATTTTGGTTTGCCAGGCATAAGTTCACATGGGTCAAATCAAGTAATGGACTTTTTATCCATCATTTCCCTGTATTTTATAACCTCTTTAGTGCTCCTTGGTGTATTGGAATGGGTGCAGGAACATTTGTGACGTCCAGGCTGGTGCTAAGAACCTCTAGACCACCCCTCTCCTCAGGAAATTCATGTTTTGTCCTGTCTCAGCCCAGCTGCTGAAAGCCTCAGCAGTTTGAGGATTTTTGCAGCTTCCTCTGTAGCATATTTAATCCTGCCTTTAATCCAGGGCGCTCCAGAGAACAAATGCATCTTCCTCGTGCTCTTAGACCCATTCAGAGTCTCCCTCCATCCCCCAATCACACCCACAAGTCATTACCTCAAGATTGTGATAGAACTTTATCTCAAAACTTCTTAAAGAGAGATTTGAAGTGGTTTCCCTGTGGCCCTGCCCTGACAGTTATCTTGGCAGAGGGACACAGTCACAGATGTTCCTACATTTCAAGCATTCCTCTCACTTTGCTTTGCTTTCAGTGCTCTGCAATCAAACCCTTTCCACTTTTCCCTTTGCCCACTCTGTGCCTCTTAGTTCCACCTTCCAGGTTTGTACTTCCCCTGCATTTCTGCAGTTTTATGGCTGAAGTTATGCCCACCCATCTTCCCAGGGAAGTCAGCATTGTCCAACATAATTCCCACCGTGGGATGGAGCAGGGAGAAAAGGCAGAGCTGCAGCTGAGCCCGTGAGAGAAATCCAAACGGCAGTGGGCAGAGCAGGAGCTCCCTGTGCTTCCAGAGGGGTGCACCTTGTCTAATAGAGATATTTCCCCAGGGGTGGGAAGGCAGGAATGAAACTCCTTGAACAGTTGCCAAGCCTCCCATTCAGGCTGTCCCTCTGCCCCCACGAGAGCAACAATGGAGCCTGTTGCTAGACAGGGTTGTGTGGCATGACAGAAAACAGCTCTAAATCCTCAGCAGGCTCAGGGACACAAGGGCGAATTCCTTTTTTTTTTTTTTCTTTTTTTTTTTTCTTTTTGATTTCTTTTTTTTTTCCTGAGCCTGTTATAGCTGGGAAGAAATGGGACAGTCTGGACAGGTAGGAGTCCATCCCAAACCCAGTGGATGTCAGGGAAATAGCACTGGGCCTCAGATAAGGTTTGCAGAATTCACTGGGAGACCTACTGCTCCTCCAGAGGCACAAAAATCTGGTTAATGCTGTTTTTTTGGGGGAGATCCATCGTCGGTTTGTATCCCTCCCTGGAGGGAGAATCTTCCTGAATATTTTACAGTGAAGTTTCCTTTAGGGTTAGTGGTGAGAGATGAGATACAGCTCCTCTGACACCTGTCAGACATTGACTTTGGGATGAGACAAATCTCATCTCAGCCATACCAGCATCCCATCCATTGCCTGGAGGAGGATCCTGGATGACTGGGACAAAGATATTTCCCTTTAGACAGGTCAGGTTTGGCTTGGAAACACTCCTGAAAGTTCGGAGCATCTGGGCCTTTTGTGGTCTACACAGACATGTGGAGTGCTGAAAGAGGATATTTCCACTGGAGGACCCTTCAGGGTGAATCTTTAGTGACCAAATTACCTTTGAAAAGGAATTCGAAAACCTTTGATAAACTTTTCACTTGAAGTCCTGGTGTTGCTTTCCACAGGTGTGGAAGAATTGAGGAAAAATCCCATAACTCGGAAGTGCATTTGAAGGGAATTCTTGTCAAGTTTCAATTTCTGGCACGTTCTGGGAACAGCCATTGAGATGAATTTGATGTGGAACGAGTTGCATTAGTGATCCAGACCAGGAGAGCTGGGTACCACGTTGATGCCATGGATTTGGGATGGTGAGGATCCACCCTGGAGTCTCTGAGGACAGTCAGTGCCCTTCTGTGGATCACGGAATCCCAGAATGGTTTGGGACGGAAGGGACTTCAGAGCCACCCAGTTCCACCCCATGCCATGGGCAGGGACACCCCCCACTATCCCAGGTGCTTCAGAGCCCCATCCAACCTTTTGATATATTCCATTATTTTCCTGCAGCAAAGGATTCAGAGACTGGGAAGCTCAGCCCAGCTTATCCCCTTTCCCAGGTGGCTGGAAGAATGTGTGCTGGTTTTTTAAACCTTTAGGGAAAGGCACTGGCAGCCTGATGTCCAGGCCCTGAGAGCTGCTCTGCTGCAGCATCAGCAGGGCTGTGGTTGGGTCGTCCCCTGGGAAGATTTGCTGCTGGAAGTGCTCAGAAAAAACAAGAGGCTGGATGGGGAAGGACAGGAGGGAAGTGCAGGGCTACTTTGACCCATAATTTGTGCTTTATGCCTCAGACCTATTGATGGCATGGCTGCAGCATGATCAATTAGCTGATTTTATTGAGCTGCCCCTCATCAGCGGCTCGCAGTGACTGCTCCATGAATACCCTCAGCTCGTTCTGAGTGTGAGGAAAAGTGGATTAGCTCTGTTGCTTTTTTTGAAGTGCTTATTTCCTCTCACATGCCGCAGAGAGAGCAGACTTGAAGCAGCACAGATTTAGCTGTCTAACTCTCAAACACCTTGGGTTAACTGAGATCCATCCCTCTGTGGGTTTGCAAAAATAGGTGTAACCTCTTCTACCACCATTAAATCCAGAAATCATCTCATCCATCCTCACGTGCTCCAGGCTGGATTAAATCTGCCTAAATCGGAATTGTGAAGAAGCCACGGGTATAAGCACTCAACTAACACTGAGTCATTGCTAACAGGAATATCATCTGGCGAAGGAGGCAGCTTACTGGATCACCGCTTTTTCCTAGCAGGATGGGTCATGGATATTAGCGGATTGATTGCAAAACCTCAAAGTCACTTGCAACAGGAGGCTGAGGGCACAGTGGGAACTGGGTTTTGCCTGGGAGAGTAGGCCCAGACAGATGGGGCAAACTACCGAGTTGAAAGAGAATAGATAAGACACATTAGCAGAAGATTGGGGATCAGACAGGGAAATGCTAATTCAGTGGCCACCGAAACCCTCGGTGTAAGTTGCCCACAGGCATGTGGGAAGTCTGTGATCCCAAGGAGCGCCCAGTCCGTTTGTCCTGCTGACTCAGTGCGTAGTCTCGGCCTCCTGGTGAATGAGAGGGTCAAGCTCAGCCTAACACAAGGCAGGGCGTTTCCAGCTCGGCTTCCTAACACAGCCACTCGAACGGCAATTATCCTGTTGGCCAGAAGAGTCTCTGAATTCTGACAGAGAAACTAGCTCAGGGTTTGTATAGACTGGCTTAAATTTACAGCCACGGATACCTTGTGGTGTCTGCCAGCAGCAGTGAGAGTGATGGAAGCTCCTGCTGCCCCTGATAGTGGGACTGTGAATAAATTGAGGAATTCTGTCCCAAAACTGGGGAAGCTAGGCTTTTGTTGGATTCTTGCAAGAGCCCAGTTTTGGCAGGCTCTGGTAGCAGAAGGGCAGGGCAAAATGCAAAACCTCGGCTATCTAATTAACTGCAGGCTTTGTGATTAACCAGCGGACGAGGTAATTCAGGAGCTAAAACACTTCCCTGGGACACGGGACCTCTGGCCATGTTTCTTCTCTGCCCTTCACAAGCCGAAACAAATAGCCGTGCATCCTGGACAGAGGAGAATCAGGAAGGTGGAAAATGAGAGTTTCCTACAGGATCTGGCAGGGGCAGCAGCCCACATCCCATTCCAAGGGACGGTGTGGGGTCACCGGGCAGAGCCAGGAGGAGAAGCCAGGCCAGAGTTACCTTTGACTCACTATTTAAAAAAATAAAGCCATTTCTGGGTGAGGATAAGAGCCAGGGCAGCTGCACATGTGTGAGTCAGCACGGCAGAGACCACGAGTGAGGATTTAGGGCTGTTCTCTCTGCTGTAGAGCTGTGCACACACAGTGCTGACGCACAGCGGCCCTGCCGAGCTGGGCTCATCACCCTCCACCTCAGAGCCGCACATCCCAGCGGAGGGAGTCATCCCAGCTCCCTTTGCAGTCCACGGGAGAGGGACGGCGCTTCCTGGCTGTGACTCAGCTGCCCTATCCGTGTCAATCTCGGGAGGAAAGGATCTCTCTCTGTCGGGGATCAGCAGAACCCAGATGACCGGTTGGGAGCCTGACTCCTGCATGAGCAGGGTTAGGTCAGATGGTTTAATTCCATCCTAAAGCTCATCCTGCCCTTGGTTCCCATGGACAAGGAATTTGTATCTCTGCAGAAATCGCTCCTTTTTGGGTTCTGTGGTGTTTCAGTGCAGAGGCTGATTCAAGAAAAGTGCTCTTGCAAAATCATCGTCTTGTCAAAGATTTAGTAATTTGTACTGATTTTTTGTAACCAGTTGAGACACCTTGACAGAGACTACCCTCAAAACCAATCATGATTCTGATCCTGAAATCCCTGCAGCAGGACTCCCCAACTCCTGTTGTCTCCTGAGCTTCACGTTTTCATGGTTCTGCTGACCTTGCTGATAAGATCTGTACAAATTTATTCATACGCTTGTGCTGTCTGGTCCTTGAATTCCCAGACTGTTTCTGTTACTGTGAATGAGGAAGAGTTGGGTTTGTCTAAGATTTCCTTGATCTGAGAGATGTCAGGAAAGGTGCCTGGGATTTTCTTTGATGCCAGAAGAATACAGTGGCATCAATGTAATGGAAGAGTGAGGGAACTGATGTGAACTCTAAACTGACTAAACTCCAGGTCTCTACACAGGTTTTGCTATTAAATCTGTCTGGGTGCTAAGTTAGGCATGAACCTAGCCTTGGGCATTACTGTGCTATGTCAGACTTTATTATTAATCTTAGGAAAGAATAGATGGAGACATCTCAGGTGTAATTTGTGTAATGTTCAGCCACATTGACCCTTTTTCGGTGAAATTCAGGCCTTTCCAGAGTGTTTTTATGCAGACCTGTAATTGCTTGTGCAAAGGGACTGATGTCCTTCAGGCCCTGGAGGGGGACCCGGGCTGGGGGCAAGGAGGGGCTCATGGAAGGGCTCTCAGACCCACTGCTGCTCTAATCCATCGCTCAGAACTAGTTCCTGCATGATCCAAGGCTTAAGCAATCCCGCTGCCTGTTTGTCCCCATAATGACATTTAAACCTCTTGGCCCCACGAGCTTCATTTGGCAGAGGCTCTGGAAAATGTTAGATTTCCACAAATCTCACAAAATGGGCAGTTAAATGGGTAGAGATATGAGCAGTGTCCTGCCAGGGGCTGAAGAGTGTGAGCATGTGCGTGTGTGTGTGCATCCCTGTTCCCTGGACATCCTGGATCCAGACGGAAGAGTCAGTGCTCACCAGTGTCAGTGCCCACAGAACAAGTCCTTGTTCTGTCTTTTGTTTTCTTCAATTCACCTTCTGTTTCACAGAGTTGCAGGGCACAGAATGGGTTGGGTTGGGTTGGAAGGGACCTCTGAGGTCACCCAGTTCCAGCCCCCTGTGATGGGCAGAGATGTCACTCACTGCTTCACAGGTGTCCAAGAGCATCCAGCCTGGTCTTGGACACCTCCGGGGATGAGGCATCCACAAGCTGATCCAGCGCTTCACCACCCTCTGAGTAAAGAACCTCCTAACATCTCATTTAAATCTCATTGAGTTAAAACTGTTTCCGTTGTCTAATCCCTCTCTGCCCATGTAAAGAATCCCTCTCCCTCTTTGTTTTTATAAGCCCCCTTTAATTACTGGGAGGCCACAATGAGGTCTTCCCAGTTCTCCAGGCTGAGCAATCCCAGCTCTCCCAGCCTGTCTTTGTAGGATGGCTGCTCCAGCCCTCTGATCATCAGAGGGTTTCTTCCCCCATCCTTCCTTCTCAGTCTGAGATGTGATCTGTGGGAGAAGTGGGCCATGCCAGGAATGTCCTTGTTGCTTTGCGTGGCTGAGGAGGGGATGAAGAGGAGTTTTAAGGAGAATGAAGGACTCCAGTGCTTTGGAGGTCCGTGGTTCCCAGCCACAGCTGCGTGTCCCTCACTTCCCTGCTGGACTGGTGCTGGCAGCTCCCAGTGACGTGTCCTAGAAAAGTGCAGTGAGCCCCTTCTGTGAGGGTTCTTTGGGGAGAAGAAGGGTTTGCTATGAAGGAAGGTAGTCAAGCACAAATACAATACCTATGCCTACAGGTAGATCACATATCCCTCTTCTTAGCTTTGGCTTCTGCTCCACAGACTAAGTTGGAAGTCATGGAAAATCTCCCTTTGACTGTAACAAATTTTGGGACAGTCTATTTGTCTTGTGTCTGGGACTCTGAGATCCTTCAGGAGCCTACAAGTTGCTTCATACCTTGATTCTGGGCCAGGAAAGCGCTGCTTTGGAGCAATTCCTTTGCCTCGTGTCTTAAGACTCCGAGCTCCTTTAGGTTGTGATCCTTCCAGTTGCTTCACCCTTTGATTCAGGGCCAGGAGAGCGCCGTGTTTGCTTTGTGTTTATCCTCAAATACCGAGGCAGTTCTGTTCATTTTCTGTGCTGGGGCACCGGGCTGGGTCGCAGGGGTTGAGATGAAGCCTGGGAGCAGGGAGAGTTTTCCTGTGCTGGGCTGATCCGCAGCACGTTATTACCCATGCTCTCAGGGGCCTACAGTAATAATGTATGGAAATTACAGTCATATCTCAGTCCCATCTCCCCCATCCCAGTGCAGGGCAGAGAAGGAGCCCAGTTAAGGCTTGTACACATATCTGACAACGTGCAGCAAAACTTGGCGTGGAGCTGGATGGGGTTTTGGGGCGTGCAAGGGCAGAATGGCAGGACTTTGGTGCGAATCCTCCAGAACTCCCAAAATCCGTCCGTGCGCCGTGTATCCCGAGCTGCACCCGGCTCTCAGCTGTGAGTGTCCAGAGCTCCGAGCTCCACGGGCTCCTGGCTGCATCCCCGGCGTTGGCCAAGCCTCAATCCATGTGAATAATTGATTTGGTAGCTCTGGGGAACGGCACCGTCCGTTGGCGAGGGCGTGCTGCTGAGATTTGGGAAACTCGGGTTCAAAACCCTGCTCTGGGTCGAGCAGAGGAAACCTGTGCAGCTCATTTTCCCATCCCATAACCACCGAGTTGCTGACTCTGAGTATAAAAGGGGACATTGCGTCCTCCAACTTCACTTTGGGAATGGCACCTTAGGGGATGGGCACCTGAACAAATTACCACGAGGTAAGTTAGGGTGTGAACTCATCAGATGCCAGTTTTTCTGTGGTAACTGCCCGTGTGAATGCTCTTTCCCTGCAATAAACACGAGATGGTTCATATTTACCAGGGGGTAAGAACGTTCACATGGCTGTTCACATGGCTCACACCCTGGTTTGACTCCCAGTAACTTGGGCCTGTGCCTCTAACCTCAGTACCCTTGAAAAGACATCCCGAAAAATAAAAATCAAACCCTTCTGCTTTACATAAACCACAATTTTGCCATTTCTCCGTTTCAAATTGCAATTATTTCGGTTCATCTTTGGTTTGCCGGGAAGGATTTGCTGAGATTGACTCCACTGCTCTGTTTCGGCAGGGAGCTCGAGGTCCTTGAGGTCCTGGTGGCCAGGATCAGCTGACAAGGGCAGATAATCTACAGACATCACACCAGCTTTTCTTGCCTCATAGTCAGAGACCTTCTGGGCACTGACAGGATATTAATATTCCTGCTTCTCACAGCCAGCTCTCCAGCCCTGAAGAGATTTAAACAGCTGGAGATATGAAGTCAAGCACATAAAACGCTCTTCAGCCAGTGGAGAAAGAGCTGTGGGGTGAGCAATGCTCCCAGGTTGCCTTGAGGGTCAGCAGGTGCTTTTCCAAGTGCTTTACATAGACCTGGAAAATCGTCACAAAGTGCTCTGAAGGAAAGACCTTGGAACAGTGGTCTTTGAGTCCTCCAGTGCTGCACAGATAGAAACCTTGCCCAGGAGCAGGCACGGCTTAACCATGCATGAGCCTGAGGACAGAGCAAGGGAAAATGCCTTTAAAATACTCCAAGAACTGGACTGAATGTTCCAGTCAAATAAAAATACCCACAGAACTAACAACCCACTTGCTTATGGGCTGGGACTTTGTCTCATGATGATCCCAAAGGCTGACTCAGGTTGTCTGGGGCATCTCCCTTCAGGTGAGGTGGGGAAGATTCAATTCATCCTCAAGGGAGCCTTCCACCGACTGGGGACAACTGCTCAGAAAACAGGGTTTTCTCAGAATACCTGAGCACACCTTCACTCTCCAAGCACACCAGGAGTGGTGTCTGTGCTCTCTCGGGTGACAGAACCTTCCCTAAGAGACCTCTGGACCAAATTCACCCACCTAATTTTAGCCGTGTAATGCTCAGCTATCTCAGCCAACCATCTTAGAAAGTTGGGCACCTTCTGAGGGCAATTCATCCTTCCTGAGATTGGGATCTCGCTAGTGGATGTGATGAATCACTGTCTGGAGCTGCCTATCTTTCTCCATCCACTCTAGAAACAGCCTAAACACCTTCCTTTTAGACAGGTAAAGTTGGGAGGGATGACTGGGTGCCTGAGCACCCCACAAATATCATTGATGTGCTGCCAGTTGGTGTCTGGGAGGTGTTCATCCCTATTTTAAGAGAGGCTGATGAGAAACCTGAGGTGTTTGTCAGGTCCTTGACCTTCCTTGTTGATTTTGCCTGGAGAAAAAAGACCCAAATCTTCTTCTTCAAACTCTTCCAATTTAAACACAGTATTTTTCAATACATTTTTTTCTCTAGGCTGTATTTGAAGAGTTACTGCAAAAAAATTCTTGGCTGTCATAGTTAAAAACATAGAGTATTTCGGGACTTTTATTTCTGGGCTTAAAGTGACATGTGGCTAATGAAGGCCAGAATAAGATTTTTGCAAGGAAATGATGTTCTATGAAAACCCTGTGCAGGGCGCTTACATTTTTTTTTCACTGGAGCAGCTGCTTCTGGCCACTCTGGGATAGAGTTGCTGACCTCAGATCTGCAAATTCACATTTTTCGTTAGGACTGGAGCATTGTCACCAGCCTGGTGTAACCATTTGTGGCAGTGATGGGGACAGCCAAGACCTTGTAGAGAAAACAGAAGCAGTTTTTCATCACTGCACCGTTCACAGTTTGCTCATGGTTTGTGACTGGGCAACGGCTTGGTAGAACTTTGCCAGCGCTTTGGAGAAATGTTGAGTTGCTGACAGTGTTTGTTAACTACAGAATCACAGAAATAACAGAAACATAGGAGGGGTTTAATTGGTAGGGACCTTGAAAATCATCTGCCACGGGCAGGGACACCTTCCACCATCCCAGGCTGCTCCAAGCTCCATCCAGACCTTGGATACTTCCAGGGATCCAGGGGCAGCCACAGCTTCTCTAGGAACTGTGCCAGGGCCTCACCACCCTCACAGCCAAGAATTTCTTCCCACTCACTAATCTAAATCTCTTCTCTTTTAGTTTAAAACCTAACTGAGTGTTGGTTTTAAAACCTCTCTCCCTGAACTCACTGTTGGATATTTTTTGTGTTTGTCTGTGGCTCAGGAGGATGAGATTCATCGTGACAAGCTTTTGTCACCCAAAATGAAACCTCTGGTTTACAATTTCCGTGTAGAACCATTTTTTAGGGACTAACTTCCCCAGAGGGCAATTGAACCCCACCTCTTCTAGCCATCTATCTGAGGACAGAACAAGTTGCTCTTCTGTGGCCCTGATGGTTCTTTTACGAGGTCAGAGAGGTTTTGGGTGATATCATTAACTGAATTCCTAACTTTAGGTGTTGCAGAGAGATTAGATGAACTCCATTGAGCATTGGTTTCTGCCATAAGCACGTGTGAAATTCCAGTCCTGGTGAATCCAGAGGGACTTTTCTTTTTGTTCATATCTGTGGAAGTCCTGCAGCCTTGAGAACCTGTTTAAAGCTGGAATGGTGTGTGAACTGGCACAGCTCCATAGCCTGGAGGATGGGGACAGCAGGTGACAAATGTCACACTGAGGATGTTACAGGTCAGAGATGAGCTCTTGGCTCGCTGTGGCTGAGGAAGCTGCGGGAGCTGCTGCTCGCGCGGAGTCGCAGCTCGAGAAGTTTGCTAGTGCCTACACGTCCTCCCAAAATCTAATTGTGCTAATCCTCCAGCAACCCTGACTCCAGGGAACTTTCTAACCACGCTCTGGAAGCTTCCTTCTTGCTCTGCTCTGCTGCACACCTCTCCAGTGAGAAAGTCTCTGTCTCCAGACTGATTTCATAAGAGCGAGCCTGGCTGTTTCATTAGGCTTTCGTGGATGGGTGCTCAGAGGAGGCAACCTGGAAACAGGGAGGTTTCCCCGGAACATCCTAAGCGATTGAGGGATGTCATCATAGCTCATGTCGCTTTGCAGGGTTTGGGTCTGGTCTCCAGTGACCTCCAGAGTTCCATGGCAACTTGATTTTTATGATCATTCTCCCGTTCTTACCTTTATGGCAAAAGTGATTACAACTGAGTTTCTAAGTTAATACAGAGTTTCAGCTCTGCAAAATTGAAACAGAATTGGTCTCAATTTTCTCCAATTCAAACATCCATCTACTTTCCTGTAACTCCACAATGTCTGAACACCTTTCCCTTTGCTTTCCTGTTTTTTGCATCAGGTTTTCCCTATGATTTAGGAAACTTTTACACTTGTTGGTGCAGTGCAATCTATGCCTAATTTAGGAAGTCGGAGGGAATGGTGGGAGCAGCAAGCTCAGCTCTTTAGCATGAAACAGGCCCACGTTTCCAGGGCCTTCTTATAAATACTGAGGGCTTGATCCCACAGGTGACAGGGGTCCCCTGTAGTCCTGGATGGATAAGGTTTAGCTGCCAGGTATTCTGTGTGCAGTGGATTTAGTAAAAGCAGAATTAGCCCAGCTGGACACTTTTGCATCCATACATCCCTGTGCTTGTCTCAGTCTGTGAACTGAGTTCCATCCCAGGAAATTCCAGCATTAGTGATTCATAGTTCGACCCATTTGAAGGTGGATCTGGGATGTAAAGGTCTGTGGGCTCATTTTTTTAGGATGACAGTGAGGATTCCGCCACATTTTCCCCTATTCACCCAAACAAGTTGGGCTGAAATGCGTTTTTTTGGGAAGAGCTTTGAGCTGAGGTTTTGAAGATGTCAACAGGTTGGGAGAATCCATCCTTTCTCTTGAGGGATTTGGCCAGCTGGGGCTTTACTGACTTCACCACACTTCAGGTCTGCTTCTGAGCTGAGTCTGGCTGCTTTCAGTGAACCATCACTGGTTCCCATTTCCCTTCCAAGCTGGAAAAAATGCTT
This sequence comes from Bombycilla garrulus, assembly GCA_013400315.1. Classification (NCBI taxonomy): domain Eukaryota; kingdom Metazoa; phylum Chordata; class Aves; order Passeriformes; family Bombycillidae; genus Bombycilla; species Bombycilla garrulus. Next base: position 447,871 of record VXBU01015729.1, on the reverse strand, counting down.
CATGTAATCCAAGTATCTGCTTGGGAGTTTGTCATTTCAAGAGTACTTGGAGTAGATAATTTCAGGAGTGTCCTATGGACCCTCTGGATCACTGGAGGTCTGGGAATGAAGAGTTCCTGTGTTCTGTTACAGGCTGGTGAGGTGAGCAGGACTCTGCTTATGGTCATAATGCTGCTGATCACGTCTGTCTCGGGAGCAGAGGTGTGACAGGAGAGTAAAATTTTCAGTGTCTGTCTTGCAATTTGTGTCTTCTAACAATAAAGAGGTTGAGTTTGTGATTGACACCTGACTTAGACCTGACTGGACCATCATGGTACCCATGACTAAGGACCTTCATTTGTTATTTCCTGCCTCAGAAGCAAAACTCCTATTAGCCTACCCAAAAACTGATTTATTTGTGGGAATAAATCCCTTTTACTGCTTCCTACTCCGCACGGCTCTGTGAAACAGAGTTGCTGCTCTTTGATACAAGCAGCTTCTAGTGCTTTAAGCTGGAAAAAGATTAAGGCATTTAAGGGTTTGTTTTATTGTTAGATTTGTAAAAAACAGAGAGGTTTGGAGCAATACTGAAGTCCACCACGTCTCAGCACCTCCCAGCACGGAGGGGCATCGCCGTGACCTTTCCCTCTCTTTAATACAACTTCTAGTCAGTTTTGTACTGCCCGAGGCTTTGGGAGAAATTAGAACCCGGGTCTAAGGGTTTGCCTGCGTGTGGAAGTCCCAGCAAATTAAACTGCTGATCGAGTTTCTGCGGTGCAACAAGTTACCACACATCAGCTGACCCTTGGTACCCGTCTGCACGCTCACGGCTCGCCTGCAGCGAGCCAGGTAATTAGACTTTGCTTACCCACAATAAAAAAGGGTTAATTTAAATCACATTCACCAGCATTTGCTGTAGGCTAGGGATTCACGTGTGTAGGATTGCTGTGGGTCATCTAGCACCAGGGAGTAATTTGAGCTCCGCTCGCTTGACCATGAGGTTGAGCTCCAAGTGGAGACGGGGATTTGTCGTGAGGTGGTGTCTGAGCACTGATTCCTTCAGGACGTGCTCCAGGACATCCACACTCACACATCTGCAGCAGAGACATCTCTTCCTGTCTCCTCTGTGGTCCACAAGGAGGAGAAATCGGTGGCTGTAGGGAGACATGATTCTCAGCCTAAAGATGTTTAAAAAAAAAAACGGAGTGAAAACACCTTGAGCTGTGCCCTCAAACGGTGTTTGTTAAATCTCTTAATTGCTGAGAGGGAAGGCCGGATGGCTCACTCAGGTGGAGACCACTCAGTGCCTCCTGGAGCTCATCAGCTGGACAAAGGGATCTCACCTCCTATTACAGTTTTATCAATCAATTTTGTCGCAGATGATGAGGATCTTGTGCCATCCAAGGAGCCTCCACTTCCCTCTCAAAGATCTCAGGTCTCCCAGAGATCCTATGTCCGAGCTGCTGATGTCTCAGAAACCGTGGCCTAAATATGGAGCGCCTTTCAAAGTTACTTTGAGACGTTCTGTGGCACATTATTCAGTTGCTGCTGAGTGTTTGTGTTTCAGAGTTTGTGAGGAATAGGTAGGAGTGTGCTTCCACTGCTGGCTGCTCTGCGGCAGTGTCCCGTGTAGGTAAATCATTAGTGATTTCTATACGTTTTATAGGTGTTCACGATGACTCAGAGAACTGGAAATTCTCTGCAGGGTGCAATTCCTGCCTTCACGTGAGCCAAAATCATAGAACTGGTCAAGTTCCAAGGTACTGAGTGCACAGGAGATGAATGAAGAGGCTTTGAGCCTAGAAATAATGACCCAAGCACTTATTTACTCTTTCAAATCAGTATCTTTCAATAGCCTGTACAATGCTGCAAGTTTCCTTTCCCTAACACAGATAACCTTTTCCAAGTTTCCTTTCCTAATATAGACAGTCCTTTGCATCATCTGAGTTTTGGAATTCCTAATTTGTTGTACAACCCTAAGCAGGGAAAAGTACTAAAATACTTTGGTCCTGTGGAAGTAGTGGATTTCCAAGAACAGCGATAACCCTCCGCGAGAGTTGGATACATTTGGCTAAATGTAGGTGATTAAAGCCATTTGAGATTTCCCTGGAGTCCATGTGCAGCTTTCCCACAGGTCCCTCATGATCTTGTCTTGTTTAAGTATCTCATAGAGGGTTTTTCACATGGAAATATTTAGGAAATACTGAGCTAATTGAATTGATTCCTGAGCTTCAGACAGATATTTTTATTTGTCTTTCTACACTGCCAGTGCCTAATGAGTGATCCAAGCCAGTGGGGACTGAAGGCTCCCTGTAGCTGTGTATGCAGGAGTGTGCAGTGCCATTCAAAGGGATGCTTTGTGTCACCCCAGGAATCCACATGATTTAGGGAGGCAGGCTGGAGCCAGGTGGATGCTGGAAAGCACCTCAAATGGTACTCAACACACCTGTGCTCGAGCAGCTGAATTCCAGCCTGAGAATTCAGCGTGTGATAAACTATGGGAGAAAAAACAAAAAATATCCGGAGAATTTCAAGCAGGCGTGTACAACTTCTCCCAAAAGGCAGCTGCTGGGAGGTTTGCTTTGGAATGTCTGCTTCCTGACTGAAGGTGGTGTTATGTAAAGTAAGGTCAGCTAACTTACGTGCAGCAATGAAGAATTATCCTGGGAATAATGGGAATGATGGCTGAGAGCTCTGCTAGCCTGGCCCTGGAGTCCTTGACCATCACAGGGAGCTGTTGATCATGAAGACAGGGGGATGAAATACAGAATTAGGGAACTCCAGAATGTTGAGGGCTTGGAATGGATCTGAAAGATTATCCTCCAGTCCCAATTCCCCCCAGCATGGGCGGGGGCACCTCCCACCAGGCCCGGTTGCTCAAGGCCTTTCCAACCCAGCCTTGAGAGCTTCCAGGGCTGGGGCATCAACAGCTTCCCAGGGCAACCTGAAAATATGGAAGAAACAATGACAAGCTTCCTGTGCTTTGGTTCAGCTAATTTGGATCAGGCTGAGCCAATGTTCAGGGAAGTGGAAGTTCACTTTGATGTGTGGAGATGAAGGAAGCCCACAGTTTACAGACACTGGTAGGCTACTACCTGCCACCGAGCCTAAATTGGCTTTAAGTAGTTCTCACTTTCAAGAGTAATCGAGTGGTACTGATTTAGATCTGGGTCTGATTATTGTTGGAGAAGAAAATTAAGGTGTTTGTCTTACCTAGAAGGATAAGTTGTGGCGTTACACAGGATAATCTCCAATTTGCTACCGGAAGCAGCTGCACTAAAGGCAGGCAGGTTATCAAAGCACTGAACTTCCTTTGTGATAAAAAAATGCATCATCCTCAGATGACTGACTGCAGCAGAGCTGCTGCGGCTTGACACGTTCGCAGGCCTCAGCACCGCTGCAACACCTGTGCATGACCTCAACTTAATCCAAAGTCAAGGGCAAAGGAAGAGATTTAAGCCTCGCTGTCTCGGTGGAGGCTCGGAGCGCACGCATGGACAGTTGCAGCAGCTCTGCTGGCAGGCAGCAACTTGTGAATTACTTGATCTCATTCACTGTGTGCCAATACCTTGCTTCTCGTCACCTTGGTGAGTAAACAGAGGGAGGCAGAGCCGCGGCCTCCCCGTTTGTGAAAAGCGTTGCCATGCCGACACGCACAACTCCACACGGACCCACGGGAGGGGACGGGCTCTGCACGGGCACGCAGCCCTCAGCCTGAGCGTGGAACGGGAGGTGACAGGCCAGGAGCACCCACAGGAGCCGAGGATGACACCCCTCAACCTGAGTGTGGGACGGGAGGTGACAGGACAGGAGCACCCACAGGAGCCGAGGATGACACCCCTCAGCCTGAGTGTGGAATGGGAGGTGACAGGCCAGCAGAACCCACAGCAGCCAGGGCTCCCAGCCCGGGGATGGAGCTGATGGGGCCATGTGGCACCTGGACAGCCGGGTTCTGTCCCCTGCTCGTGCCAGGGTGGTACTGACAAACTGGAGGGTAGTCAAAGAGCCAGAGGGCTGGAAGGAAGGACTGATGTGGTGAGCAAAGGTTAGCTCTAGGTACTAATCTGGGCCAAAGAATGAGAGGATAACAGCTCCCAACCATTTGTCATGTGCATGGAATAGAGGAAAGCAAGCAGGGATTGTTCTGCAGGGGGGGATAACTTGGAGAAGGAAAGAAAGGGGTTTTCTCAGTTAAATTTCTGACAAAACTACTTGCCTGGATGCTCTAGAATGGCAGTGTAGAGGAGTGATTTTAAAATGATGGAAGTATCATCATTTGAATTACTCAACATGATCCCAGGCAAGACCATGGGAATGTGTGATGGAGGTTTCTATTTTATGGCTGGGTGGTACCAAATGAGTGATATTTTATGGTAATCCAGTGTGGGTTTATCTTCAGCTGGTGAGAATCTCCAGAGGTACCCTGACTTCAGAATCCAAAGAAATGGGAGAGGCAGTGGAAGGGTTGGAATTGCGGATATGACTGGATGGACTCTCAGAGCATCTATCTATGCCTCAGCCTCAGGCCTTGGACATTCGCTTGTTTAGATACAAAATGGTGAAACTGCCAATTTGTGACTTTGTGTACCAGGCATAACAAACTAAAATTATAGCTTCCCACTGACTGCAACAATTTGCTGCGACCAGGTTTGAGTGCCTTCAAATTAATAATGAAACTTGTCTTCTAACCTAATTTGGTGCCCACAGCATCGTTCCCTCTAAACTGAAGGGCGTGGATTTGATGGATGCACTGCACAGAGTAAGGAGTTGGTTGGATGGTCACACCCAGGGGCTCGTGGTCAGTGGCTCAGTGTCCGTGGGGAGATCGGTGACCCCCGGGGTCCCTCAGTGTTGTTTAATTTCTTTATCAGTGACACGGACTGATGGAGGGCACCCTCTGCAGACAGCACCGAGCTGAGGGGTGCAGGTGGCACGATGGAGGGCAAGTGTGACATCCACAGGGACCTGGACAAGCTCCAGAGGTTCAACAAGGCCAGGGCAAAGCTCCTAGACCAGGGCAAACCCCAGGATCAATCCAGGCTGGGGAAGAAGGGTTTGAGAGCAACCTTGGGGAGCTGAATTTGGGGGTGCTGCTGGGTGAGAGGCTGGGCATTCCGTGACCCCAGAAATCCAGGGCTGCATCCCCACAGGTGAGGCAGGTGGTGCTTCCTCCCTCCTCTGCTCCCAGCTGGATTGCTGCATCCAGCCTGGAATCCTCAGCGCAGGAGCAGGGCCAGAGCAGGCCACAGAAATGCTGAGAGGGCTGGGATTGCTCAGCCTGGAGAAGAGAAGGTGTAAGGAGACTTCAGAATCCCTTCCAGTGCCTGGAGGGGTTTGCAAGAAAGATGGGGACAAACATTTTAGCAGGACCAGCTGAGACAGGACAAGGTTCAGTGTTTGTAAACTAAGAAAGGATTGATTCAGATTAGATAGAAAGAATCCATTTTTTTTATGATGAAAGTGGTGAGGCACTGGCACAGGTTGCCCAGAGATGTGGATAACTCATCCCTGGAACACTCAAGGCCAGGTTGGCCTGGGCTCTGAACAGCCCCAGTGCTTGAAGATGTCCGTGGTCATGGCAGGGGGGTTGGACAGAGGAGCTTTGAAGGCCCCTTCCAACCCAAACTGTGGTTCCACAAATGGGAATTCTCTCACTTAGGGTGTCATGACTGAGTTATGATAGAGTTGCTGCCTGGCAGAACCTTTCCTTCCATGAGATTTAGCAGGACTTGTGTGAACAGTCAGGCTGCATTTAGGTAACTACATTTGAGTTGCTTTATGTTCGGTGAGAGGTTCCTACCTGAGCTGCAAATGAGCTTTTGAGAAGCTCCTGAGTGCATGAGAAGAGATAATTCTTTGTCAGAGCCCCTAAGCTCAGAACAGTGATTTCCTTTGGATTTTCCTGAGTGGGGATGAAGTGGAGAATTGATCTGGTGCCACTCAGAGGAGCAGGACACAGATATTGGGCACACCCTCAGTATGTGAGGTGGTCATTTCTCAACTCCCCATTATTAAAGGGTGTGAAAGGGTTGTACCTGCAACAGAGGTAAAAAGACTCTCAAGATCAACATTGCTTAAGGACTCTGCTACTTGTCTCTTTAACACCCTGCTGATAAGCGACTTTGATGTTCTTTAATCAAATTTGGTGTTTCAGAAGAGTCTCCCCACAGAAAATGGCCAAAAATGCACATAAATGCAGCAAACAGCCAAGGTTTATTGACTGACCTGACAAGATACTGGTAGGAGAAGCGCACAGGGAACTTTCAGACTAATTTTTGGGGTCTCCATGAGTGTGATGGAATCCCAGTGTGCTCTTGGCTGTGGGGTTTCATCACGCCCCTGGGAGGAAGGAGGAATGGTTTTGTCATCGCAGCCAAGGTTGGTATCTTTAGGGACACACTGGCTGCTAAATGCTGTTAAGGACCTGAGTGCTGGCTTTCTGAAAGTCCAGGAGTGCTGTTTGACCCCACCTGGAGGGCCTGTCATCCCAGGGAGCTGGTAAAATCCCTGGATTCCAGCAGCCTTGTCATGGCACACGTTCTGTGCTGCTCCAAAACGCCTTAGGATTAGATTTGTACAGAAAGGACAGAGCTGGGGTGAATTATGTCTGTGGTGAGTTCCTTCCAGCTGAGACAAGCTCCTCTCACACTTCCCATCCAGCTGGCAGCCCAATCCACCCAGAGGTGCTCTCCTCTCCTTCTCCCAGCCCTGGCTGGACTTTGTGGCTCAGTGCACAGGGACCCCCGTGGTCCTTAGGCAGTACCTCCATTAGGTGAGTCAAAAAATGGAGCCTGCACCCCGCTGGCCGAGCTGTGCTGAACTTGTCTCAGCTGGAAGCCACTGTTTGTGTATTTTCCCATAGCTCCCGGAATCTGTTTGATTCCAGGCTGAGGTGTGACATGCAGCTCCCGAGCTCCGAGATGTGAGCTCGCCTGGTGGGTTTGGATTGGCTCCCAGGTGCTGAATTATCCAATGTTATTCTTCTTCACCTTCACCGTGTGGTGTCCCACGGATTGGGGGTGCGTGCGGAGTTTAGATCTCAGGCATGCAGAGTTTGGGGCTGAAGTAATCCTTTTGATCAGTATTGACCCAAGGCCTCCTCTCACAGCCCCAGGTAGGAGCTGTGTCAGGAGCTCTGCCATGCAGCAGCATTCCCCAGATTCCTGGGTCATTAAACAGCTCCGAGAAGCTCCAAGGTTATTACCAATTATGCTGGCAGCTAGATTAGTCCCTGCTCTGCCACCTTATCAGTAACAGAGCCATAAAGCTGGCCTTTGGGATTCTTATCTCCTTGCTGGGATCAAACCCCGAATCTCGGTTGCGCGCTACGTTGATCTCATCTGCGCCAGGTCTCCAAGAGCTGCCAGCAGCTCTGCACAGGGCTCAGGGTGTAAAAACATGACCAGAATCCTGATCTACTTTTTCTAAAGCCCTCTGAAGCCAGCTCTTTCCAGGAAATACTGATTGCATTCAAAGCACATTGAAGTGACGCCCTTCCAATGAAGGGAAAGGCAAGATTGCTTTCGATTTCCAATCTTCAGGAGCTGAGCTCCAGGCGGGGACAGCCCGTTCTCCCAAGGATCAGCCTGACCACAATTACTTACCTGTCTCTGTGAAAAAAGAGGAGAAATAGCAGAAAAAAAACAACCTGAAGAATGATATCCTCAAAAATTAGAGGTTTGACTTGGCTGCCCCAGCGGTTTTTTTCTCCCTATCCTAAAAAAAACGACAAAAAGAAGCTCCCAGGTGGTTTTATAGGGGAGCTGATAAAAGTAGACACTAATAATGTACAAACCACGTGCACCCGTGGTGACTTCAAAAGTTTAAAGTGAGTGTGAGGCTCAGTGATCTAATCTGAGCCATGTTTGTGTTATTCTCTTGAAGGCAAATCTTCTCAAGACTTTTGCGAGCACCAAATCTTTAACAATTCTTGTCTGAGTTTCCCTGGGTTCATCTGAGCTTTCTGCCTGTGCTTTCTCCTGGATTTTTCCTGTTAGCCATCATTTAATAAGATGCTGAAATAGAAAGAATTGCTAAAAATATGTTAAATATACAGACTGTGCCAAGACACCACTGTGCCACATCCCTGCTCTCATTTTCTATCTCAGGATATTGTTTTGTCCACCTGTTTGAGCTCCCCTTCGAGCCAGCTCCATCCAGCTGGAGAGGCAGAGGCTTCCTGGAGGTCTTTTCATTGGAAATCTCTTACTCGGGAATAGATTTTGGATCAGGCTATGGATCAAGCCTTCTTTCTGCACACCCAATTTTGTTTACTACTGTTAAAGCATCCCCACAGATAAACCTTTGTCAATTTAGCGACTGATATATAATAATAATGATGACAAATAATACCCTCAGTAAACAAGTTTTGCACGAAATCCCTCCATGGATACTTATGGTTGGATAAGTAGAGCTGAACATGGATTTTTTGGAAGTTTTACCTGAGAGGGGCTTTGCTGGTTTTGGTTCTCATTTGCTTATTTATTTATTCATCAAAATTCCTGGAGATTTTAGTGTTTTTAAATGATGGAAGTGTTAAAACACATGGAACAGCCATTTCTTCAGAGTAGGGCCCAATGTGATGGCATCTGACACAGGGAAACCTGGGTCATGCCTGGCATTACTCATTTTCCTTGCATTAAATCTAATCCTTGTGAAAACTTTGCTTGAGCCAAACACTTAACCACATGTTTAAGCACGTGGGACATCCTGTCCTGACATTCTTGCTTGTGTCTCATTGATCCATCTCTCAGCTTGGGCATCGGGTAAACCAGGAACCAATGGAATTGACCCAGGAGGGAGAAAAGGAAATTTCCAGGCTCTCACCACCTGCCCTATTTAGTAGAGGGAGTTGAAAGGTTGAAAACCTAAAAAAACCTCAATGATCAGACAAGACTTGAGTGGAAATGCAGAAAGCAGTAGCGTTTGGTGTTGTTCCAAAGATTAAAAAGAGAAAATTTATGGATGAAGCGGGGAGATCCCTAAATAGCAGTAGAAGTGAAGCCTCCCTCACCCAAAATTGTGTTTATAGGTGCCACAGTGGCTTGGGAGTGAGGTTTTCATAACCACTGACAAATATCTGGTTCTAGGCAGAGACAGAATGTGCACCTCTGTAGCTCTTCTAAAGAACCTACACCCAGTGATCCATCATCAGTTCACCACTGGAATACAGCTCATTCATTAATAATCCACCATCTCCGTGTCAACAGCTCTGTCCTTAATTCCCCAATGGAATGGCTGTTTCCATGGATGTGGATGGTGATATTATCCCCACTTCACAGGTAGGAAATTGAGGCAAACCAAAATGCCCCCAGCCCGCAGCCCATGCTCACACCTTAATAACTACATCACCTTCTCTCCTAATTAAAGTAATTTACTGATAGAATTGATCCATGTGCACGCTGGGATGATGATTATCTCAAATCCAGCGTTGGGACAGTTTCGTAACCCACCCAATCTGTCAGTGCTGAAGGTTCTCCATCTCCAGCAAGAGGGCTGAGAATTTTTGCTAATCAGCGCTCATGAGGTTTCTACGTGTGCTCAATCCAGAGCTGCGAACCTGAAATTGAAATAATCACTCTTAAGGTAAAACACACACAAACACACACCAAAAAAAAAAAATTCTGGGGAAAATCTGCTGCAGTTCTGATTGGCAGTGTTTGATGATTAAAAACATGATTCATCCAAAAACAACCCACGCCTTTCAGTCTGTTCCCAGAGCTCTGGCGCCAACCAAATTCTGGGTACCCAAGAGACATTTCTGTCCTGTCACAGCAAGCAGCATCACCTTTGCAGCAAGGCAATCCCTTCCCGTGTGCTGGCACTGGGTGTCTTTCACAAGGATGACCCAAAGTGCGTCCAGCCTCACCCACGGGATGGCCACGGGCGCGAAAAGCCTCTGTTGAGCAGGATGCTGCTGGACAATGAATGAAAGGGCCACAGTTGAGGCGTTTTTAGTTGAAGACCCTTGCTGATAAGTGATTAGATGCTCTCAACAAAAAGGTGGTGCTAAAAGGATCAAGGAGGAAAGTCGGTGCTGAGTGGGAGCAATTTGCTGTTGAGAATCAACATCCTTATTCCTGTAAGGCTGGAGAAGCCTGGTAATTCCAAGACATAAATCCCTTTGAGGCTTGCCACATCCCGGTTTCAGCCAACACTGGGATGGGTTAAAAGCAGGAGGGGCAGCATTGTAAAGCCATGATCTTATCCAAGTCTCACCCAACTCGCTATTTATATGGTTGTAGATATATTGCATGCCATTGTCTGAGGCAGAACCTGGTGCTCAGCCCTTTGAGGGCTTGTGGGGAACGATCCTCTGATCAGGGGATTTTACAGCACTCGGTGATAGGGGACTTTGTGGCCTGGAGCCGTGGATCATCTCGGGCCTGATCGTGTCAGATTCCTTCCCGAAAACAATGAGGGGCTTGAGTCACTGCTTGGGTGGGAAACCTCCCACAAAATCTTGGGATGCCTCTGTATCTTCAGGACCATTAGGAGCATGAGGGCTACACCTGGTGGCTCCTTTGTCAGCTCTAACAACCCCTGCTTAAGTTAGAGTGTTCAAAAAATCTGTCCCCCAGGTGGCATTTCCTAAAATTCCTGTCGCTCGCATTCAGACCTCTGCTCTTAAACCTCAGAGGAATTTGTTGGCACCTACTGTACCATCAAAGATCAAGAAAGGAATGAATAATTTGGGTTAAAACTCTGGTTCTGAGTTCAAAAAATCTGTTTGGTGACCAGAGAGAAGCTTGGTGACAGTCAAAGTATCTCTGTATGTGACTTGCTTCAGTCCTGTCTCCAATATCCTCAGCTGTGAAGGGAGGGATGATGTAGCAGATGGTATGAGCCAGTCGTTCCTCTGAGACCTGGATGTCCTTCTGCTTTTCCAAGCCTTCCCCAGCTTTTCAGTACATCTGGACGTGGCATTTCGGGTCCTGTCCTCCCCAGTGCTGGGTGCTGGGTCATTCCCTCCTCCTCTGGGCTCTCTCTGCAGCTTTGCTGTGCTCAGCATTCACCTCCTGGGGGTCAGTCCCCAAATCCTCACGTCCTCCTGGAGCCTTGGCACGGCTCCTGTCACTCCCACAAACCCGGCTGGGCACCTGGGGCATGGGGGTGGCTTTGGGTGGTGACACCCTGAGCCCCCTCTTTGTGCTGCTGCCCTGTCTGTGTCCTTCACTCTTACCCCTCCAATGTTCCCGTGTCCTTCAGGCTTTTTCAGTAATGACGTGGTTGAGGTTTTTTGGTAGGAAAGTTAAATAGCACTGAGGTGGTCTCAGGGAGCTCCAGTTAAAAACAGCCTGGTTTGATGGCAATCGCTCGGCAGAGTGACACTGGAGAGTTGTCAGCTCCCCATGTATTTCTTTTGTACTATGCTAATCCTAAATATGGCCACATTGAATTATTTATTCGCTCTTTTTCTTTGTATTCTGACTAAAAATGCCATATCAACATTCCTTTTATCGCCTCTGCCTAACAGTCTCATTTAAAAATTGCATGAAATTAGCTTTCCATAGAACTGTGGTTACTACCACTAATTGTATTACAGCTTTTCCATCCTCTGTGGGTTCAGTCTTGTATCATCCATTTCCCTTTTGGGCCAGATAACAGATTTACAGTTATCCATTTTCTCTTTAACAACGCAGTGGATTCCTAACCTATTTGGCATTCTCTTGTTTTCCATCATCACTTGGAGATTTATTACAAATGTTAACAGTAGTTATCCAGAAATATCCGAGATTCCCTTCCTTCTTTATCTCCTTGTTTATCTACAGGAGGTTAATATATTATTAGGGACTAAAATGTGTGCATGAGTATCTCTGTATGTTCTCTAACAACACATTAAACAATTATTTATTGGTCATCCTCATGCTCTTAACACCACTAACCATGGATTACCCACTGTGGGCTTTCCTTATCACTTATCTGCCTTATTGTGTCCTAATTTATATTCACTATTTCCCACTCTTCTCACCTGGTCTTTGAGAGCACACACAGGAATGGGGTGAGTGAGATTCATGAGCAGGGCTGGCAGATGATGAATGGCCTTTAAACCACCCCACGGGATTTCACCTACATTTATGTTTTTCCCTGTAAAAGCAAAGATGAATTAGGGAATCGCATTCACTTTTCTTAAACTTCTCATGCCCTACCTGGACAGACTTTTCTGTTACCTTCCCACATTATTTCAGTTACCTTCCCACATTATTTCAGTAGAATCATTAATTTCTTAGAGCCAGGAAATATGTCCTTTTTTAAAATCATTTACCAAACCCAAAAAAACTTTCAAAACTTTTTCAGAACCCTCCCAGCCCCTCTCAGCCAGCCTGCTGTCATTTTGCACCTCGCCTTTCAAGATCTTCCCTATTATTTATTAGTATGCCTTAGCAGTTGCCAGTTCCAAGGAAGTGGAAAGGTTCCTTGTCCCGAGCACATAGCGAGAGACAGTCCCTGCCCTGCAGCACTTCAAATCTAATCTAAAGAGACAGAAAAAAAGGTGGGTGAAATGAAGAATTATTAGTATGGCACGATGTTAGCAACTCCTTACCCCGGATCCCTGGCAGCTTTCCAGCCCCCAAAAGGACAGGAGTGCAGGTATTTCTTTTCAAGGTAAGGGTAGCACAGGGGGTTTGGAAAGTAAGTTCTCCACCCTGATTTTGCCACAGAGAAAGGTTTTTGGTTTTTTTGGTTTTTTTTTTTTTCTGGGCATTTGACACGTTTGAAGCAGGGGTCTACCAGGGAACAGGCAATGGCTGTGAGCAGCTGCTGAAGGCTCTCCTGCTGCTGTGTCAAAAAAACCAAAAAATACACAACAACAAAAAAAGACAGAATCCACATTTCTGCAGCTGGGAAACTCAAGGGAGCATTCTCCTTCTCCCTGTCGAGATTTGACATGTGTGGACACAGACAAGGAGCGGGGTTTGCTTAGGCAAAGCACCAGTGCTGACTCCTGCTATTCTGCTAACTGCTCTTCATTTTCTACTTACTGCTGCCTCCCATCCTACCTCATTCCTGGCCCCTTCTCTCTTTCTTTCACCCCTTCATGTCCTGCCTGAATGCAGAAAATGAGCTTTTTACAGCAGGAATCATCTCTCTGACACTTCTCCACCGAGCTCTTAACACAATGGGAGCCCTAATCTCAGACTCGGGTTCAAGGCATAATAGTAATAATTATTGTTGTTATCGTTGTAATAACAATGATGGAAAGATTTAGAGAAAGCAGGGGGGAAAAAAATGTTGCTAACAGCAAGGGAAGATTACTCTGATCCTGGAAAGAGGTGTGTATCAGCAACTTTTAATCACCAGATAGGCTTCCTCTTCCAGGGTGGGGTGATGCAGGAGCCTGGGAGCTCTGGTTGTGCTCCCTGATGGAGCATGTGCTGGGAGCTGTGTGAGTGGGTCAGAGAGGGTGCAAAAAGGGGTTTTCCTAAATTCAGGTGCTCAGGAAGATGGGGAACAGACTGCAGGCATCTCTCCAGGCCCGTCAGCAGACGGCAGCCCAGACCTCACGCCCAGAGAGGTCGATGTTTGGCCACTCAGGGGGTTTGGAGCTTGGGGTTAACAGCCAACGTGGGCATGCGGGGTTTTCTCCCTCTCTCCTTTCTTTGGAGCACAGCAGATAAATAGCTCCAGGTGAAGGCCTGCACATTCTTTATGAAGCAAAACGTGCTGTCGGTGTAAGGAGGCGAATGTGTGGCCCGGGGCACCATGTGCAATGTAATGTGTCTCGAGTCCCTTGCACGGGCTTGTTTGAAATATGTGTCAATAACACCAGCAGCAGTTTGCTGCTCAGAAAGGAAAAGGAGGTGAGCGTGCTGGGGAGAGAGGGGAAAGCAGCGTGGGGTGGAGGGCAGGCAGGTCCCCATCCTCCCCCACCAGCCTCCTTGAAAACCCCAAACCTTCCCCTCCTCCCCACCACCCACTTGGTGAGATCATCCTCATTGCAGTGAATACCCAGCACGAGCACTTCCAGGAGAGAGCCAATGTATTTACCTACAAACCCATTTTTACAGCAGAAGCAATAAATGATCTCTTGCAGGAAGAGGGTGAAGCCTCTAATTATTATTTTTAAGGGCGTAAACCAAACCCAGGTTAGAAATTATGGGGGACTGATGGTCTTCCTCTTCTTGCTTCCTGCTCTAGACAGGATTCAGGTCTCAGTGATTTCAGCAGAGTCAAAATTAGCACCTGCAAGTCCCATGTATGGAAAGCCACAGTCCTTCTGTACAAACCTCTTGGCCACCACTGCCACGAGAAGTTGGCTCCAGCAGCTCTTCTAGGGAAGATGGGTCAGCACATCCCTGGGGGAAATGGTTAGATTCCCCATCTCTGGATATCTCTGGATCAAGAGTGGGCACCTTTCTGGAGGAGGTGATTCAGCCACGGCCAGTGGTGTAGAGGAGATGTGCTAATGGGTGGTCTAACTTGGTAATTATACACGTTGATGAATCCGTAAGATTACAGTGTTGTTGGAAGGGAACTCGGCAGAATTCCCAAGCTTTTGTGGCTGCCTCTCACCGGTTCCCCTGCCCCAGCTGAGGAAAACCATCTCACAGGGAGGTGGAACGGTGCTGAATGTTCACGTTCAGCCCAGAATTTTGTGTGCTGGTGAGAATGCCCCTGGCTTGGTGTACAGCGGGAATTGCTGGGTTTGGGTTTTTGCTCCTGCATTTGTTATAATTCCATGGAGGCAGTTTCTGCCCCACTGCAGCGCCCTTCTCTCAGCAAGTCTCTCTGGAGCTCAGAACCTGCCCTTTGGCCAAAGGGTTTAGCACAGGTGAACACAAACCTCTTGTTCATCACCTGACTAAACAATCCTGGGGTCAAGGTGGGGTTCATCCCGCTGGACACCTACACTGCCAGTCACTCACACCTGCGGTGTCACAGAATCAAAGACTGGTTTGGGTTGGGAGGAACCTTCAACTCATCCCATTCCACCCCCTGCCATGGGCAGAGACACCTTCCACAGTCCCAGGCTGCTCCAGGCCCATCCAGCCTGGCCTTGGGCACTGCCAGGGATTGCACAGGTAGCATTACGCTTTCACAGCCAGTGGAGCCCAGCACCAACTCTAGCTGAAACTGGTGACTCCACTTCTAATTGAAACTGGTATCTTGACCAGGCCAAGCTCCTCGAATCCTGATTGTGTCCAATTCTTCCCACAGGTGGGATGGCTGGCTCAGGTCTGTGTTGTAGCTGAATCCCACAGGGCTGAGGGCGCCAGTCCTGGGGTAGATTCCCAGTGGCACCCGAGACCTGTGAGCCGCTGCACGGGTCCCACAGAAAACCTGTGGCACTTGGGAGCCAGGTTTGATCCCCGAGGGCGGCTGGAAGGGTGTGAGATGTCCCTGTGACCCCCACATGTCCTGAGATACCCACCTTGACCCGCCTTGTTCTGAGCTTCTGGTTTCCAAAGGTTATTGTCAGTAGGAAAAGGAGGTGTAAGAAAGAGTTCCTTGAGGGCATCCTCGATGTTTCTGGTCGATGCTTGGATGCACCAGAGCGGAGAAATGTTCAATCAAGGCTCCAAACACAGGGTTGTGTCAATAGGTGTGTCCCTGAGTGGGTACATGAGGGGAGGGAAGGGAGCAGAAGGCAGAGAACATCTGATGGTTGGTGTCAGGGGTAAACACGTTCTCGTGCTCGTGGCTTTGCTTCCACTGCCATTTCCAGCCTTGCAGTTGAGCAATTCCTTCCAAAGAAAGCGTCCTCTGCCCTCTTCGTTGGTGATAAGTGGGGAGATCTCCTGTAGGTGAAGAGCTTAGAGGCCTTTAAACCCCTGGTGCCTTTGCGCTGTCAAATATCCAGGTGTTCCTGCTTTGTGTAAAATAACTGAGCCCTTCTCATTCCTGCTGAATTCTCTTCTATGCCTCCGAACTTCGGTGATAATTTGTGAAACTGAGTTCCATTAATTAATTAGTTCAGCATTGTAATTGACCCCAGAGTTGTGCTCTAAGACAGTAGTTATAGAGCCTTTTTACCATTTAGTATGTTATTCCTGTAAAATTCTTTTGAAACTGAACTTTCTCTTTTCCAGGTAGTATGGGCACTTGAACATTCCTATATTATTTAATCAAAAAAAAAAAAGCTGCTAAAATCCCAAGTGATTTGTTCAGTCAAGTATTTCTGGCCAGTCAAAATATCTCCTTTAGATTCCTTCTTTTCCACATTCTGATGTATTTTCACTGGCACAGGTTGCCTGGAGAGGTGCTGGGTCCCATCCCTGGAAACATCTGTGGTTGGGTTGGGTGGGGCTCTGAGCAGCCTGATCTGGTTGAGGACATTCCTGATCATCACTGGGGGGGGTTGGAGAAGATGACCTTTGAAGTTCCTGGACAAACCATTCTTACACAAGCCGTTCCACGACTCTAATTCTGTATTTAGGGTCTAGGAGCATGGGAAAGCTGAAAACAGGGAGTGAGCAGCCTCTGTGGTGAGATAGATCCGCTCCTGCCGAGGCTGCATGGTCCCTGTGGCCACTCAGGCTGCTCAGACCCCACATGAGATCTGTGGATGGATTTGCTTTCTTCCTTCCCACAGTACGGTTTTGTCACTGCTCAGATCTCCCGTGAAACCCAATTGCGGACATTGCATAATCCCCCAGATCCATCAGTGCTTCAGGTCTGCAGGGAGCGCACAGAAATCCAAGCTGGGAGGAATCCATCTGCTAGGCTGGGTGACCCTGAAGCTTTATTATTGTTATTATTATTATGATGATGATGATGATGATGAAGAGGAGGGCTCGTCTCTGGTTTCTAAAGTAAACACAGGAGGTATCTTGGCAGAGGAACATGCAGCAGAAACCTGGGATTGCTTTCCCAAATTCTTGGCCGCTTCCCTTGCTGCATGTCAAAGCTGGTATCTTTGCCTAATAGTGATCACCCCTCCACGAGCTGATCACTATCTGGCAGCCTGTCTGCAGCTCCCCAGCTACTCTCAGAAAGAAATCATTACCGCTGGGATGCTGCTCAGGGAGATGTACAGGTGCTGCTCCTGCCTCTGCCTCCTGGAGAGATCCCCGAGTCCTTCTATGGGGACTCCATGCCCCAGCACTGAGGGGCTGCTTGCTCCTCACCCAGAATCTTATTCCACCCCCAAAATCACAGATTTGGGGTAGTTTGTGCTGCTCCATGGACAGCTCTCTACCCACTTTCTTTCCTAAAAAGCTTTGCCCTCCTGCCTGCAATGGGCATGGTTCAACCTGGACCAGAGAAGGGTCCAGGGTGACTGACTTGTGGCCAGGACCTGAAGGGAGCTACAAGAAAGATGGAGATAAACTCTTAACAAGGGCCTGGAGTGACAGGACAGGGCTTCAAACTGAGAGAGAGTAGGGCTGGATTAGATATTGGGAAGGATTTTTTTTCCCATGTGAAGGTGGGGAGGCCCTGGGTCCCTGGAAGTGTCCAAGGCCAGGCTGGATGGGGTTTGGAGCACCCTGGGACAGTGGAAGGTGTTTCTGCCATGGCAGGGAGCTGGAAATAGATGGTCTTTAAGGTCCCTTCCAACCCAGGCCATTCTGGGTTTCTGGGATTCCATGACTCTTCCTCTTTCCCCAGTTTCCTTGCCATTCATCAGCCTGACCCCTTCCAGATGTTTTCCATCCAGGCACTGCCTCCCCAGTCGAGAAGTTTCCACCCTGGAGAATAGTGCTGTTCCTCTGAGGAACATCAAGGCACCACATCAGCCAAACCATTTGGAGAAGTTCTTTGAGCCACAGCTCCTGGTGTGAGAGCACCGGACCCCAGCAGATTCAGGGAGAGGAGCCTGGAGAGGAAAGCCTGGTCCTTCCCTGTGCTGTCTGCTGCTGCACACGTGGTTCCATAACGCTCTGGTTGTGTTTTGGAAAGTTGGACCTCGTCCGGAAGAACCTTTTGTATAAATCACCTTTTCTCACCCGAGATATCTGGAGGGTGAGTGGCCTCTTACCTGAGAGTCATAAAATCATGGAATGGTTTGGGTTGGGAGAGACCTTAAAGATCATCTCATTCCACTCCCCTGCCATGTCAGGGACACCTTCCACTTTTCCAAATTGCTCCAAGCCCTGTCCAGCCTGGCCTTGCACACTTCCACGGATCCAGGGGCAGCCGCAGCTTCTCTGGGAATTCCATCCCAGCCCCTCCTCACCCTCACAGGGAAGAATTCCTTTGTAACAGCTAGTCTTGATGTATATAAATATAAATATATAAATACATATATATGGCTTCCTTTCTCCAAAACAGATTATAAAACCTTGACTTAACTTGAGGTCGCTGTGACTGCTGAGGGGTTGCCAAATGGAGGGATTTTACTCAGCAGCCCAAGAAAATTAAGCTGCCTTGTGGCTGAAACCTCCCTGCCTGTTCCCTTCAGAGCAGGATGAATTTTGGGCTGAGGGAGACCCAGCACATCCCTTTCAGTGAACAGGAGGTATCCAAAGACAGTGGTAAAAGCCAGTGCTGTAAAGCAAATTAAAACTTTCCCTTCTTTCTCTCCACCAGGTTTTATTGCGGTTGTTATTCTTTCTGTTGCGAGAGATGATCTCTGAGAGAGAATTTTTCTCTCTCTCAAGGTGTATACAAATGCCAGGACATCCACTGGCATTTTTCCTATACCTCTGAGCGACTCATCAGTCTGTACCTCTTTAATTTTACTGAGATCTAGCTGAAACATGTCAAGGAGCCATGAGGATTTTTTCCCATGCAAAGCAGTTTCTTTGCAAAAAAAAAAAAAAAAAAGAAAAAAAAAAATTCCAGTTGTTCTGTTGCAGCAGAAATTGCACTTTCATTTGAGAAAAAATTGTTTTGTAACCAGTGAAAAAAGTTTGGGCTTTGGTCTCGTGGCAGTCTTGTTGCTGTTCTAGTGCTAAATAAGAGTTGTTTTCTGTTTGAGCTCCGGTGTTGTTCATGTCCTTCCTCCATGTGGATTTTTTATTCTCTCATACTAGATCATCTTTTGCTGCAGCTCTTCCCAAAGAGAGGGAAGGAGAGGATAAGGAACTCTCTGCCTTCTGCTTCTTTCCACATTTTTCTAAAAGCTGGAATTCAGACCTGAAACATATTTCTGGAGGAAAGTTTG
Source organism: Bombycilla garrulus (assembly GCA_013400315.1). Taxonomy (NCBI): domain Eukaryota; kingdom Metazoa; phylum Chordata; class Aves; order Passeriformes; family Bombycillidae; genus Bombycilla; species Bombycilla garrulus. The sequence continues at coordinate 428,844 of VXBU01015729.1, read as the reverse complement.
TCTTTCCTGACCCACTTTCATGTTCCTTTCCCATATGGCGGGGCCAGGATCCAGACAAATATTCCCCTTGGTCCAATCTGTGACAGAAATGCTCCTCAGAGAAGGAGTAAGATGTGTTTGTGTCTATTTGTGACCCTGGAACAGCTGATTCCCTATTGATCAGCCCTTGAGTCGTTCAGAGGCGCTGAAGGAGAGGAGAATTGTGACATTTCAGACCAAAGGAGGAGCAGATTCTGTGATGAATGGATGATATGAAAGGAAGCACAGCCATAATTTATTGCAAAGTACTTAGAAGGTATTTTGATGGATAGTGCAAGCAGATGAAAAGCCCTTTTGGGTCTGGGATTTTTTTTTTCCAGTTCATTAGTTCAAAGTGAAGCAACTTTTTCATGGCAGCAAAATCAGGCATGTGATCAGATTTTTTTTTTTTTTGCTCCAAAAAATCAAAACATTTCACTTAACTTTTGAGGTTCTGAGTATTTTAAGATAAGCATAAATAAAATGTCTTTTACACAAGACAAAATTGTTTGCAAATCCACCCTCCATAATGCTGTTATTTCTACATTGTTCAGAAAAATTAAGCTTGGCAAATGTGCCAGACTCAGAAGATTTCAGGATGGGATTTTTTTGTAATGTAAAAATATTGTGCCCAGTCCTAGCTGGCAGTTTCAGTATAGTTGATAAAGCAATGTAGGAGTTTGCCCTTCATCAGATGTTTAAGATTTGGGCACAGTGACACTGAGAAATGGCAAAATTCCCAGTGCAAACTGGAGCTGTGCTGTGGGTCTGCAAAGGAAGTAATCCCTGAGGTTGCTCAATCCAAACTTCTAATTCAGTATCGATAATTAAATTTAAAAAAAAAAAAAAAAGCACATACAACTGTGACAACAAGTTCCTTATTGACTCTCTGGGTGCAATAAAAGTCCTTAAACACATGCTCAGTTTTAAATATGTGCTCAAGCCCCATTGATTCCAGTGTTAATGTGAGGCACTGGCTGAAGTGCTTCTCTAAATCAAGGCTTCCTGCATTTTCCTTAGGAGTATTTTATGACCAGAACAAAAAGTAGTTGTAGGATTCATTAGAGGGGAAAAAAAAAAAGAAAAAAATAAAGAGAGAGAGAGAGAGAGTGCAAAAGGAAGGAAAAACAAAGAGGAGGAAACTTTATGGCTCCGTAAACAGCTGTAAGCAATGTCTCTGGTCGGGTCAGACCGGTCTGAGTTGACAAGGCAGTGTCTCCAATTATGTAGCATGCTGTAGCCTGTAAAAATGAAATCAATTTGTTATTTTTCTGGGAGAACATTATAGCGTGAGTTCACACATTTGGTGAGCCTGATGACTCAGTGAAAGCCAGAGGAGGAACTCGCAGACCTGAGTGTGTGTGTGTGTGTGCACAGCTGAGGGTCTGTGTGTGTGTGTGTGTTCAGCACAACCCCGTGCATATTCACAGCACCCTCTGGAAGGAAAGGGTGAGAAATGTGAGTAATTTGCTTTATTGCAGCAGTGGACAGTGAAAATCCTGCTGCTCTTGCCTAAACCTCAAAAATGACGGCGCTTTCCATCCGTGGTTCTCATTTCAAAATTGGCTTCATCACGGAGGAGTTTCAGGATAAAATTCCCCCCAAGCACTTAAGCACTTAAGCAATTTAGAAGTCCAAATCCAATCTTTGCAGGGATCTGAGGTCTTTGAGCCCAGTCCTCCAAGGTATTTAGCACTGACATAGCCCAGACCAGACCTCAGCGCAGGGGGATGAGCCTTAATGAGAGGTTTGAAACCACAATATGTACTTTATATTGCTGATCATTTAAAAAAGGTTCAAGTTGGGATGCTTTAGGGGTGGGGGGGGGCAAACTGGGAGCATTAGGACTAGCCACAGTCCTAATTATTATTGAAATTCAGAGTAGGAGTCTAAATATCTTTACATTGTGTAGGCATTTTTCATTGCCTAATATGCTGCTTTATCCCTTCCCTCCATTCCCCTAATTTAGCACACCTGACCCAGAAAATTGGAGCTATTTTCACCTAAAACTTCATTCCAGTGCCCAAGTTATATAAGCATCGTGCTGGGGAGAAGGAGGCAGGTTCTTTTCCAGGCCAGCCAGTCGTTGCCTCACAAACACACATTCTTTCCATTTGTCATGAAACCCTGAGAGGGGTTAGGCTGGGAGAAGTCAGAAGTAAGGCAGCAAAGGTGTTTACATGAAACTTTAAATTACTCCCCTTTCATTTGCAAGTAACTGTTGTTCCTCGTCCCGGGTAAATTTATCCATCAGCAATATCATTAGATGAGTTCATTATAACCACGAGATTTACAGCGCTCATAAACTGCAGTGTAGGTGGCAGATTAAAATGTTAAGGCTTATACATCTCTAAAACCCTGCTCTGCCATCCTGGCACATTTTATGAGATAAATGGAGCTGGATGGAGGCAGATCTCCACAGGGAGAGACCTCCAGGGAGAAGCCCCAGATGTGGGACGCGGTATGGAAGCAACACCGGGGTCACTGGGACCTGGATCCAGCCTTGAAAACGTGGTTTGAGGGGCCATTATTCTGCTGCCCGGGTTGTTTTTCAGATGACATGTGTAGCAAAGGAGTTAATTGCCTTGGGTAATTAAAGAGTTCCAAAGACTTTTTCCAAGGAACCGGGTTGTTAATACTTGTATTCTCTCCTCCTCTGTTCTGTAGATCCTTAGGGAAGACAAAGTCAAAGCAACATCTCTTGCACTTAGAGTGGAAGGTGCTGAGTGTTGTGGTGTGCCTGAGTTCCTGTGGGAATTCGCTGTCCCGGCCAAACCTCAGCTCAGGGAATTTTGCTTTCTTAGCACCCACTTTCTAAGCTGCCACTGAACTTATTATTTTTCAAATCCAGCCTCAAACTACTCCAAATTAGCTCTCGTGGTCCACGTTAGGGATGGCAAAGACCTTCCTTGGCCTCCTGTTCCAAGGATTTCTGAGATTCTGAAAAAAAAAATAAAAGGGTGAAATTCTCAGTTCCTACTTTTAGCTTGGGAAAAAAAAAAGGTGTCCAGTTTATGCTCCTCATTTTTCCACAGCTAGTGCTGCCTCCTGGGCATCTGCAGTGATTCAGCCCACCTATCTGAGGCATCTCTCTCAGCATGGGCCGAGTTGCCCTCTGGAGATGCTGATCTTGCTCCACGGACTCCGGCAGACAGCGAGCTTGGCCGAGATTCCAAACTTTTAAATGGTCAGAGTCGGGTGAGGTGAGTCCCACGCTCAGAGATCCTCTGATGAAAGGTGCTGGAGAAACTCAGCGCTGCTGCATCATCACCATCACCGCCGTTGTTATTAATACAGGGCAAGGGTGAGGGAATTATTATGGGAGAAAAGTCACCTCTGTGCCTGCGTGTTTGCAGGATTGGACTCGGCCGCAAAATTATGTGCATACTTTTGGGGTTAGAGGAGAAAAAAAAGGATTTAAATATAGCCCTTGTGCTGTACTTGGAGGTGAACAAAGAGGTAGCCAACAAGAACAGTTAACCCAGTAGGCTACAGCCTTTTTCTTTTCCAGGCTGGAAGAAAAACAAATCTGGAAGGACAGACACCTGCACAGTGAATCTGAGTTGTCTAACAGGCTTAGATTTATTTTTGTGAACCTCTTTGAAATATCTTAGTCTTGATAGTGAGATGCCCAGAGCCTAATGTTGAAGACCCCACTGCAATCAATGTTTCAGAGACTCAGAATTTCTGAATTATGACACTTCTGTAATTAGACTGCTTAGGCCTAAGCTTGATTGTTACTGGCCATGAGAAACAAAAAACAACCCCCAAACTGAAAAAAATATCTTTCATCAGAATCAGTTACCTGATTCATCTTTTCTAGAGCCAAACCTATCATTTTGCTGATCTGTGTTAAGGTGGTTTCCAAGTTTTCAACTAAAACATCAATTAAAATTTTTGTTATTGTCCACATTTTCTAGTTGCTTGGATAGTTTTAATGGCATAGGAGAAAATCACTTTGATGCAGGAGGGATATTAGTGAGCAGAACAATTTCCTTTTCCATTTAAAACAATGGGATGTGACAAGTTCTACTTCCTTTCTTTCCATTCTAAAATTTCCCTAGGTTTTGTTTTCATAGTAAAACAGAGGGAAAAAAAAATCATATAATGTGCCGGAATATTGGTGTTTTCTGTGAAAAATGAGGCCATTCAATGAATGTAGAATTAGAAGTTTTTTCTACCTGTCCACCTGCCTGGCCTCTGGGCTGGTGGTTCAACCCATAGAATCATAAAATAATAGAATAGCCTGAGTTGGAGGGACCTTAAAGATCATCTGGTGCCACCCCCTGCCATGGGCAGGGACACCTCCCACTGTCCCAGGCTGCTCCACGCCCCAGTGTCCAGCCTGGCCTTGGACACTTCCAGGGATCCAGGGGCAGCCACAGCTGCTCTGGGCACCCTGTGCCAGGGCCTCAGCACCCTCACAGGGAACAATTCCTTCCCAATATCCCATCCATCCCTGCCCTCTTGCAGTTAGAAGCCAATCCCCCTTGTGCTGTCACTCCAAGCTCTTGTAAATTGTCTCTCCCCACCCTCCTTGTGGCTCCCTTCATGTCCAAGAAGGCCGCAATGAAGACACCCTGGGAGTCTTCTCTTTTCCAAGCTGAACAAATACAATTCTTCCAGCCTTTCCTCACAGGAACGATGCTCCATCCCTCAAATCACCTTTATGGCTGCTCCCTGGGCTCGTTCCAGTGGGTCCATGTCCTTCCCGTGTGTCTACACCAGATCCTCATGAACATTTGTGTGTCCAGAGCGGAAAAGACACAGTAGGTCCAACTCCATCTCCTGCTCCTGGTCTCTTCCTCTGGGATATCCTTCCCAGCTTCCAGTTGTCCATGTTACATGGACCCCACACTTCATCTGTCCCGTGTCAGCCCTTTGTGGCTTTATGGGAATGAGTCCTTTGAGGGTTTATGGGAATTGATCACAGCTGGCTTACAGATCCTGCCCCAGGAGCCTCTTGCCATTCACGGCAGCCTCCATCTTTGGAACGTTCACAGCCTCCCAGCTGCTCATTTCTCAAAAAAAAAAACAAAACGTGGTTTTAAGCAGCCTCACATACATGGATTTCATGCTGGTCAACTTGAAGGATTATGGGATGTCGTAGGGTGGAGTAGGGGCTTCCCACTCATCACCTGCTTCCCCGTGAGCCCCTCTGGTGCCAGGAGGTGTGAGGGTTTTCCTTACAGCTTTTCCTTACAGCTTTTTACAACCTATGGACTCTTCTCCAGCCACCTTTTCATTTTCAGTATTTTGGGATCATAATAGCACAGCTGTATTGTGAAAATACATCTTTTTAGACAAACCACTTTACACAGTTTGTCCCCTCTTTCATCACGCGGCTGAGAGCCCTTCAAGGGATGTGGCAGCACAGAGAGGCAGCCAGAATGAGTTAGAAAGGAGCAGGGGCTGAGCTGAACCTCTGGAAATCTGGATGGATTATAAGAAAGGATTTGGAGGAGGTACGGCATCTTTCTCTTAGGGTGTTCCCCACAAAGGGAGAAGCACTTAAGGCATCTACAAGAGAACATAAATCCCCTCGATTATGAGCAGATCCCTTAATTTAACTTCTTCTCCAGGACTAGCTGGACAAAAGGAGCAAAGTCACTCCTGGTGCTCAATTCTCAATATTTGGTGGGATTTAAGTGCACTCAGGGTCTTACCCTGGGTCATCTGGCAAGGTGCACCCTTGCTGTTCAGCATTAATAAGTTATTTTCCCTGTGTCAGAAGGACGTCCCTGGAGGAAGCTCTCTAAAGGCTTCTCCAAGATGAATAGCAAAACAAAGCTCCTGCAAAGCTCGGGAAGGACAGAATTCAGGGAGAAGCAAGCAGGTGTAGGAGTCTCCACACGCTGCTCCTGATATTTCAAGGACTTTTGACATGCTGAGAAGGCGGTGACCTTGAAAAGTCAGTAGGGTGCTGCTGTACAGTGAGGTCATCCAGAGCTGAAACCTCCTCTTTTTCTGAAAAAAGCTCTGAGCAGGCATTTCCTGCATATTTCTCCCTGCTAACCTGGCTGGGGTGTCCATTCTGAGAGGGAGGGTACATGTAATTTATTAAGAAGGTGGCCAGGTACTTACTTACAACGGCTCTGCTGAAGGAGCAGATAGATTGAGATAAGGGAAATGAAGAGCTCTCTGGGTGTGTTGGCAAAGAAAAATGCTCACTGGAGGTTGAATTAAACACTTCAGGGCATGCAAGGCTTGAAGATAAGCTAAGAACTTTGGCTGTGGACATACAGAGCAGTGTTTTCATGGCTCCTGCTGTGCTGATGGGAAGAAAAGCCTGATTGGCTCGAAAGGAACAGCTCTTTGACCCTTTCCCTGTTCTGAGCGTGAGTGTGTTTGTAAAATTGAGAGCTTCAGGAATTCTCCAGTGGAAAAGGAGAGGCTGGGGTCAGTGCATCCAGGAAGTGTTGGTGCTCAGGGAATTTGAAGGTGATGCCTGGTTAGACAACGGTAGATGACACTCGGCCCGTTTCTCGACACCGCATTTTCAAAATTACCCACATGAAGGAGATTGTTTAGGAGGAGAACTCGGGAGAGTGGAAAATGCAAATGCCAGGTTTGATCATTGGAAACAGTGAGGAAAAAAATGAATGATGGGAGCTACGAGAGAGTTGAGCAACACTAAAATGAGATTCTGATCTTTATAGACTTTCCCAATCTTTTCTAAAGGTTTGGTTGTTGGGTTGTTGTTGGGTTTTTCTGGGTGGAGGAGAAGGCTGGAAGGTTCCTTAGGCTCCCACCTGATGATCAATAATAATGACAGAGAGCTGAAAGGAGTGGGTTCTCCTAAAGATAAATTGACTTTAGAGAGGGAGAAAGTGTTTACACCTGGAAGCAAAGTAGAAACCAAAAGAGGGTGCTCGGGGAGATGTTATCACACTCCAGGAGCTGTGAGTGAGCCAGGGGGAGGAGGAGGAGAAGGGCTGTGCTCAGCTCTGCCTAACAGCAGAGCCACTGCTCATGGGGAGATGTTTTGAGATTCCACTCTGCACCTTCAGCTGAGAGTCAAGTGGCTCCACAGTGCCCCATGAAACGCCAGATTTGCATTGCACCGTCTCGGGGCCTGATGACACCTTGAGAACAAGGCTCTCTCTGGAGATCGTCTTTTGCAGATTAAACTCTCCAGACTGTAACACAGATCAAAGACAGGTGTGACTGTTTCCCTGCTATATTGAGCAGGGAGCAGGGTGAAAAAGCAATTAGAGGTATTTCTGCAAGTTTTTTGGTTTGGTTTGGTTTTTTTTTGTAATCTTAGCTGATCTTCCCAGCAACGGAAATGAATAGTTGAGGGCACTAACCTGTAAACTCCTCTTCCTAAGACTGGTATTTTCATTCTACTGCTGTAGTAACCACCATGAAAACCTCCAGAGAGAGGCTGTTCATATGATTAATGTTTATGAGGTTGGAATCCTAAACTTCATCAGAGTCCCACTGAAATAGCTCAAAAAAGCCCTTCTGGCTTCACAACATGGTGGATGGAGCCTGCAGCAGGTTGATGGTAACTCAGTGGATGCTTTATTTGTGTTGGGAACTGGTTAAGAGACTTTATGAAACTTTGGGAAGGCTGCTGGTGACTGCAGTTGACATGGAAACAAACTCTAGAGATGTTCTCACCAAAGTTAACCTCAGACACTGGAAAACATCCACATCTTAGACTCTCTGTAGTTAGTGGCTGGAGGATGACTAGGAACAACTAAACTAATGTTTTGATTTCAACGAAAGCATCTCTCCAGATGGTTTACAGAGATGGGACCACGTACTTCCCAAACCTGAAGTTGTGAATTCTTTCTAAGTTCCAGTCTTGGGGGGGGGTGGTTCAGTGGATTAAAATACTGGTATGTGGCACCCTAAAACTCTATTCCCAACAAGGTGACAGAGACAACACACTCAGCAAGTCCTCCAAAGCCTGAAACAGTGTTTTGGAAGGTGTCTTTAGCCCAGAAATGGTGATCCAGTGTTTTGTACAATATTTAACAGAGAAACAAAAACGTGCACTTGGCGTGGGCTCCGCTTCACAGACGGCTTTCTGCCAGCTGTGCACCCTGAATTAATCTTTCAGTTGTGTACCCTGAATTAATCTAAAGCTCAAAGCCCCCCCATATCTAGCCACTGAGATAAGGAAAATGAGTTTAATGGGTCCTTTCCTCAGCTTTCTCCTGTGGGCTCCTGCAGGCGCCTGCAGGAACTTGTCTCCTTCCCCCAGCTGAGCTCTCTGCATGGCCTTCAACACGGGGCTGAGCTTTCCTGGGTGGGACAGTTTCAAGGAACTCATCCATCCTCATTGTCAGGGATCACGGCGTGATTCACCTGGAGACTTCCACGGTGCAGACATGCCCCACTCCACCAGTCACCCAGGGGCTTTGAGAGTCTCGCCAGCACAGCCCGTGGGGGCAAGGCCGTGATTCAGCCCAGCCCGAAGCACACACCTAAGCTGGGCAGGGGAATCGTGGCGAGGAAATGTCTGCTTCTCCCCACTGGCTGATTGCAAAAGCAGCCTGGGGTGAGCAGGGCAGCTGGAGACACCCCTGTCACAAGCGTTGGAGTGGGGGTGACAGGGACACGATTTCGGGTCAGGGTGAGCCGCCTCCCTCGCTTTTAATGCAATGGGGAAAAAAAGGGGCACTTCAGGAGGGCAGTTTATGCTGTTTGTCTCAGCTTCTCTCCCTGGGAAGGATGAATTGTTCTCTAATGTTGAGATTAATCGTCTCCCAGAAGTTCAGCAGAGGTGGAAAGAGGCATCTAAAGTTTAGGAAATCAGCTGGAAATCCTCTGCTTTTCCACACGCCTTCCACCTTGTCCATCTAAAGTTCATTTACTGGAGGGCATGTTCTTTGGCTGAGCTGATTATCCTTGTGCCAAACTCCTTCCTGGAGCCATTTGGGATCCAGAAATGGATGTCCTTATTTGCCTGGAAAGGATGGATTTGTAACGCTTAATCTGCAGTGAGCAAAGCTCCTGAGACGTGGCTCCTGACCATGAATGTCCACCTCCTTTTCCCTTCTGTCCCCCTTGACCACATCCCCTCCAGGAGAGAAGTTAACTGGCTGCAAGGACCCTTCTCTTTAAAACAAAGTAATTTTAAAAGAATTTTTATCCTAGCCTAGAGAACTTCTAGAGTCAAGCTAATTTTCTTCTGGACTTGAGCAACGATAGAATTATTGTGTTATTTTTTTAAGTCGGAGCAAAAGAGAGTGAAGGCTTTATTCCCTGACGGGCCTGTTGATAATTCAAACACAACAGGCTGCTCCCAAATGAAAACCACACAGCAAAAAAATGAATGTAAACAGAAATACACACTGCCCAGGCAGGTTCCTCTTTGTCATTAATTCAGGGCAGAAAAGACAATCAAGAGATTTAATTAGAAGAAAAGGAAATTATACTCTAAAAATCCCTTCAGTTTTAGTAATCAAGGTTATTATTAGAAGCACGAGTAAAAAACACTTTAAAAATCTATCTAATTAGCTGCATATCTGCTGATCTCCCTGCAGAGCTGACTTGTTTGTCTCCAAGGCTTCACCAACATAAAGGTTCATGGACACTCCTTTCAAGACTGCCACTGGGCTGAGCACAGAGTTTGCACTCCAGTTTAATTGGGATTGGTTTCTGGTTGTTGGTTTGGTTTGGCTTTAATTTCACTCCCCTCACTTTAACCAAAGCCTCACAGAATGATGCTGTTCCCCTTCCCAAATTCTTGGTGTTGCCTTTCCAAAGGCTCGGAGCTGCTGGAGTTATTCCTTTGAGTAGCTCTGAAAGTGCTTTTGGCTGGGTATCCTCAGCTGCCAGAATTTCCTATAAAACATCTTCTAGAGGTGTGTTTGCGTCTCAAAGAAGGAAATACAGGTTTGACCCGCTGGCTGCAAAGGAAATTATCTGTGTGAGCTGAGGAAAGGAAAGGAAAGGAAAGGAAAGGAAAGGAAAGGAAAGGAAAGGAAAGGAAAGGAAAGGAAAGGAAAGGAAAGGAAAGGAAAGGAAAGGAAAGGAAAGGAATTTCACAGCACAATGATGAATAAGGCTTTGGGAGCATAAAGAAAAGGGAAGGAACATATTAAAAGCAGAGTTTTTGCCCTGATAGGCCTGTAGGGAACTCTAGGAGTTGTTGTTTTGGGGAAGGATGACAATGAAAATGATGTTTTCTTGTGAGGGCAAATGCAGAGGAACCGAAGATGTTGATTTTCTGTCCCCATTCTTCTGAACCAAGTACAAAAGTGAAATCCAGCCTGACAACATCCCTTTTTCCCTGATTATTATTTTTTCTTTTGCCCAGGTCCCTGGCAATTGGCCACCAGTATTCCTCCCTGGGGACTCAGCCCATCCTCTGCGGGAGCATCCCGGGCCTGGTGCCCAAGCAGCTGCGCTTCTGTCGGAACTATGTGCAGATAATGCCCAGCGTGGCAGAAGGAGTAAAGATTGGGATCCAGGAATGCCAGCACCAGTTTCGAGGGAGAAGGTGGAACTGCACAACCGTCAACGACAGCTTAGCCATCTTTGGGCCCGTGCTGGATAAAGGTGAGTGGGGAGCTGCAGGTTTGGGAAGGTGAATGTCTCTGGTGGAGTGGCAGCATAGATCTTGAGAAACCTCCTGTGAACCCATTCCCTTCGGAAAAAAATGTCCTGTAAAATGTCCTGCAAGAGACAGGACGTGAGGTGGATAAAGGAATGGGGAGCAGGAGGTTGGACTAGAGACCACCCTGAGTCCCTTTCAGCACGAATTATCCCACAGCCCTGGGATGAACACACAGGGTTGTTGTGTTTGCAGTGGTCAGGTGGAGCTGGTTCCTTTTCTGACCCCGTGCTGTAATTTCAGCTCTCTAGATGATGGCAGAGGGGAAATGATGGGCTGTTGGGGTGGTTCCTCGGGACTGGACTTCTCAGATGGCATCAGTTTTTATATTATTATGAAATAAAATGAAGATCAAAGGCTTGGGAACATCACCATCTATTAATGCTTCTGCTTTCCTTGGTTGTGAACACAGTAAATCAGGACAGGGTGCAAATTCAGGGAACTGTTTCTGCACCCCTCGATAGAAGTGGGAACTCTTAGAAATGTTTTGCCCTAGGTTGTTGAATCTTGTGAGATTTAAACCTTAAGCCAAGCCTGAGTATCTGGTCTTTTCTGTTATAAGTTGGTCAGAGCCTGAGAGAACTCCTTTATCCTTCCTTGGCCTTGTTTGTGTGTTTTGAAAATCCAGCCTGGTCCTGCTGGTCCCACTAAATTTGGGACAAGTTTTTGCCTTTCCCTTTAGCACAAAGGAGTCATTCCTTCCTTCCTTCTTTCCTTCTTTCCTTCTTTCCTTCTTTCCTTCCTTCCTTCCTTCCTTCCTTCCTTCCTTCCATTTTCAGGGAATCTGGTGTATGTAATTGATCTATACCAACATTGGAATGTGTTCTGCTGTGCTTCCCATCTGCTTTTTTTTTATTTCATTTTTCCCTTGCTGCATCACTCAGAACAGATTTGTGCATCTTCTTCCACCAGACCGGGTTGTTCCAAGCCCCATCCAACCTTGCCTTGAGGATTTCCAGGGATGGGGAGTCCATGACCTCTCTGGGCAGTGCGCTCCCAGGCAGTCTGGCATTAGACACCCCACATCTCCTGAGCAATTACCCTTGTGGATAAACTGCCCCTCACCTCCCTGCTGACCGCAGGAACCCCAATTCCACAATCCCAGGTTCTCTGATCTCCAGCAGTGCCGGCACGAAGGGTCTGTCCCCGCTCCAGACTGGAGGCTTGTGGTAGCCAGGCTCAGGGAGGGAGAGGAGACTGGGACGATTTCATAACTGAAGAATGTTGTTCCTTGAGGGAGAATCAAACCACCCTTCAGTTTTGCTTCACCTACAGCAGGAAGGGGGGAGAAAAAAAAACAGCTCAGTCGCATTCTTGTGCGGCAGATCCCCCAGGGTAGGAACATACTTGAGCTCCTACCCAGAAAGAGAGAAGGGGAAAAGGAGAGAGGGAAAGCAAGGAAGCAAAAATCTGTTTTGCAGCTTGGATTTTAAGTCACCCAGGATGTGAGTGCAGCTCTCGTGTGAGTCACTGGGGACCCCATCCTCCCTCAGCACAGAGCAGAGCAGCTCCTGAAGCATCTCCCCTTTTCCTCACAGACTACCTGCACTCCTTTCACTGAAAAGGATCGATTTTAATGCCCTCAGGAAATCCTTCGAGGCCCAAATCTCGCTGAGGCTGCCTCACTGTCTGGGCTGCCCTTGCTGCTGTGGCACCTCATTGCTCATTCAGGGCTAGGCTTGAGCTGTGATTCAGCAGTGCCAAGCTGTCACCACACTCTGGTCCTGTTAAGAGCCATGTTCTGATATCTCATCTAAAACCAGACTCTTTTCCCCCATCGGCCTTTTTATGGAAAAGGATCCCACATGTTTTAGCTAAGACTATATTTATGTGTAATTTTTTTTTTAGCCAGGCCTAAACTCCAGAGGTCCCTTCCAACCTTAACAGTTCTGGGATTTTGTAATGAATCACACATTAAACAGGAGTGGCACTGATGAGCTCAGGAACGGCGATGTCCAGGGCATCCTGACCTGCTGCTATTGAAGGCAACACTTGACAGGCTTGACCCTGAATCGCTCTTGCTCTTTGTACGTCACCCATGGCAAGGAAGAGCAGAAATCCCCTGTCCCACCCTGTTTGACCACTCTGGTTTGCAAGCCCTTGGCTGTGGAATAAACCTTCCCTGCTCAATTATCCAGAGAGGTGTGGACTTTGTATCCCTGGAAGTGTCCAAGGCCAGGCTGGATGGGCTTGGAGCAGCCTGGGAAAGTGGAAAGTGTCCCTGCCTGTGGAATGTGTCCCTGCCCACGGCAGGGGTGTAACGAGGAGAGCTTTAGGGTCAGGGCTGTGGAACAGGGTTTTTCTCTTCCTCTGTGGTCGTGGGAGGTATGGGCAGGTGTGCAGCTTCACAAAAAACCATTCAGACAGGTGCCACTGTTGGGTCTTCCTTGCAAATCCCCGGGAAATGGGAGTTGTGGTCAGTTTGGACTTCTTGGAATGCAAAAAACCCAGGATTCCTCTATGGGGAAAGATCTCTTTCTCTCTACCTAAACCTCATCTGCTTACCATTTCTAATATAAAGACACTACAACTCATTTCTGGTCTCCCAGAGGCTCAAATCTCAACTGCTGGACAGTAGAAAGAACCTCTCAATTTAATTTTTCCAACAGTAATATCTAAAGGAAAAATACTGTTATTTGGTTCTCCACCTGTATTTTATGAAGTGGAGAAAAATATGGCAATGGACACATGACCTGAAGTGCCCACCTGAGCCACAGCTCATGCTCAGCCTGAGAGGCCTGGCAGTTTTTTTATGCAATTGTTGCACCTTTCAGTTCACCAAGGAGAAGGGAAGATTTCTTGAGCTGCCTCTAAAAATACTCAGAGTAAAACTTTGGAGGATGGAGGAGAAGGACCCCCCATCACTGACAGCAGAAAGTGAACAGTGAGACCTGACAGGCATTCTCCATCTCCAGCTGAAGTGCTGTGCTTCAGCTGGAGTCGTGCCTTTTGCCTTTGTTTTAGCTTTTGTGGACTGAAGAGGCTGTTCATGCTTAAGTTGTGAGTTTAGAGGCTCTCGATGCCACGTGAGCTCTCTTTGAAACTCCTCTGGGCAGAAATATGAACCAATCTCAAGAGAAGGAATACAATAAAACCTTATCATGGCCCTGTCTCTTTAAAGGACCTCAGCACATAATTAAGTCAAAATAAAAGTTTCCTCTCTCTCTCTCTCTCTCTTCTCCCCCCATTCAATAAAAGTAAATTACCTCCAACTATTTAAGCCCACTGTTCGTTTAAATTTAAAAAGGGAGCCCTTGTCCACCTATTTCTTTCACTCACTCCCACCTCCTTCTGCTAAAGACTGGCCGGGGCTTTAAACCTGCCAGCCGGGCTGAGAAATGGTTAATAATTATTGTGGAGGAGCAGCTTTTAATGAACTATTGAAGAATGATACATTGATGGAGTAATGGGAGTTTAAGTCTCTCTGTAATGAAACAGGTTCTCAGCGCCGACCCATTGTGGTGTAAATACGGCACGTCTCTCCCACTGTTTGGTCAGGACTAAATAGCAGAGGCCAGAGGGGGGTCTGCTTATGGGGTCTCCGCTTTAGTTAATCAATCTGATTGGATTAGGGTCACTGCGATCCCTAATAATGTCAAAGGTTACGCCAAACTGGATTAAATGCTTTGTTGGAGAGGACTCGGGTTCTTTCAGCTCCGGCCGGCGGGGCTTGTTTATTAGGCTTTGGCGCTCGTGGGCAGCCTGGGGAAGCCGCTCCGGCCCTTTCCCTGCTCGCCGGGGGCTGGGAGCCGGCCGGGCCGGGGGCGCCCCGTGCCTCCGCACCCATCGGATGTGCCCTGCCAGGACACACATCCATTGAGAGACAGCCTGATGGGCGACCAAGGCCTGGGAGGCGTAAATTCCTTCCGGAAATCGGGGCTGGCCGCCGACCCCGCTCCGAGGCAAATGTCACGGAGAGCTACAGTGGCGGCGGAGTGACCCACTGCCCGTGTCCCTCGGGGTTAATCCCGTCTGTGTCCAGCAAAGCCACCTCCTTCCTGGTGCAGCTCCTGTTTGGGCTGAGCATGGGATAGAATATGGAGTATTTAAGACCAGAGGGTTGCTTTGTTGTTAAACTGGGGAGGTGTCTTGCCTTCCAGCACTTCCATCTCAAATCAAGGTGGGATGGGATGGGATCTCCCTGTCACCTCACTCAGACTGACCACAGAGCCTAAAACTTTCCTGTTGTCTTCCCTCACCACGTTCCTGCAGATGACACTGTCCTACGACATGGCAGAGTGTCCTCCAGGCAGTGACCCCAAATAATCCCTTTGAAGGTCCCCTGGCAGTGGAGTGGGGCAGCAGTAACAGTGTTCAGAGATCTGAAATCCCTGGATCTCCAGTCCCTCGTTCCTTCCCACAGCAGAGCACACAATGCCTGCTCACGGCCTGATGTGACTGTCATTATCCGAGCAGGCTTCTTGCGTGATCCAGACTGGAGAATTTCCCCTCGAGACTTCTGGAATGAAACCAAAATCCAAATTTGACTGCAACATCTCTTCCCAAAGGACATTTTGCCTTGACATATCACCAAGAGATAGACAGCCTCCTCCTTACAAATCTCTTCCACTGCTGGTTGACAACCCGTCCCTCTACTTTCTCTTCTAACGCTGACCGTTTTCTTTGCTACTTAGACTTCCTAAAAAGTCAAAACTGGGGCCTGCAGAAGAGCAGAGGGTCAGCAAACCTCTGGGTCATTTATGCCAGACAGCAAGACAGGTCGAGGTAGTTCCAGCTGTTGCTGGGGTCCTCCGGGGCATGATTCATCTGATGTATTCCAGACAGTTTGGATTAAATTATTCACACCCTGACGTTTCTACATCTCTCCATCAATCGCTGAGGGAATCCAGGGAGACTGGCTCTGGATGAGAAGACTCCTGCTCCCAGGGACTACATGAAGGGCAGAGCAGGCATCCGTCTAGCTCCCCAGAGATGTGGCATTCAAATCACATCCAGTTTCTTCTGGAATGCTGGGCACTGTCACCTTTGCAGCCAGGCTGATTTTGGGCTCGGCTTATTTGTAGAGTTGAGTTCATTTTGGACTCCAGACATTTTGGGGATAAGCCCCATTCTTTCTCTCAAGAAAGCCTGAGCAAAGCTGTGTCCAAAGGCTGACTCTTTACCATCGTGGATGAGAAAGTTCATCTCATGTCTGGTGAAATCCACGTGAGTTTCTCCCCAGATTAGGCAAGAATGGAACCAGACTTTTAAATTCAGTTACAATCCCTCGGAGATACGAGTCTCCTCCGTATTTTTTTCTTGCTGTCTCATAACAGCACCGCTCCCCGGGCTCCCTGATAGGCCTGATCTCATCTCCCAAAGTTAGATGTCAAAGTCTGAGCGAGTCACCCCAGGCTCCCTTTGCAGTCAGTGGAGAGCAATCGGCATCTCCGGGGAGCAATCCATCTGACCTATCTCAGACACCTATCTCAGGATAACATGAATCATAGCAAGATGTTTATTTCTCTCCATTGACTATAGAGGGAGCCTAGGGCTACAGCCTCAGACTTCCATGGGTGCTTCTTAGAGGCCCATTTTGGGGGCAAATAGCTCCCACCCCTCACATGTCTCCCGTTGGAAAGCAATCCTGACATCCAGCCCCAGCTGGAGAGGCCATTTTAATAATGGAAACACACGGCACATGGAAAGGATCTCCTGGACCACTGAGTGCAGGCGGTCCCTCACTATTCAAGGCATAAGAACATCTCATAATGATTTAAAATTAATACATTTAGCAGATCTCATCATGTTTTCCTGATGGCACTCTGGCATCATGGTTGTCTCTGAGCCAAACGTTTTCCCTCCCCTTTTCCCTGCTCTGGATCAGCCTTCTCCACTTCTGCAATAAAGTAAGGCATGAGCAGAAAGCCACAAGATACTGATCCATCCAGGAGGTTTGTTACATGTGAGAGGTACTCTCCTCTCTCTCATGAAACTCTTCCCAAGAGGATCTGATTTCCAACCACACCCCGTCTACCTCTCCGCTAATGGCAATTTGGGCAGCTGCCCTGGTATCAACAACGGAGATCTACAAACTCTACCCTGTAACTATGGGGAAGGAAACTGGAAGGATCAGGATTGAAAATGTGACTGTGCAAGCTCTGCTCAGCCATCAGGATGCACAAATCCTGCGGGCCAGAGGTTTGCCAGCGCTGCTGGGGGAAAAGGCTGGCACGTCCTGGCTCGAGACAGGAGCACCAGTTGGGTTTTAGTGTCCGTGAAAATTGAGCTTGGAGCGGGGACTGCTGCATGGGGTGAGGGGATGCTGCGCCGCTGAGTCCATTCCAGCCCGCAGGACAGCCCAGATTCCTGGCTGCAGCATTCCTGGCCTGGGTTTTGGACACCTAACTCAGTACAGGCAGCGTGTTGGAGTTGCAGCACGTTGGACAAACGGTTTGGGGAGGTCTGCATGAGCTGTGGCTGCATCCCTGGCTTGCAGCCCGCAGAGTCCTGGCGATTTGCAGATTCCCCTGAGCCTTGGCAAGAGCTGTGGGTTGCAAGGGCAGCAAACAGAGGTGCTGAGGAAAGGTGCCAAGGTGTTACCCCTCAATTTTTGGTAGTAGGAGTGAAGTGGGGTGGTGAGGAGCTCCTTCTCTTGCTGCTGGAGCCATCAGAGGGGTCACTTCATCCTCCCGTGACTTCCGAGGTGCCCAAGGACAAGGCCTGGGCAGGGATGGCACACAGGAGACTGTGGTTAACATCCATCTGACTGCATCTGCCTCTCCATCCCCAGCACTCTCGAGTCTGTGGGCTCCGGCATTTTCGGGGTTTTTTAGAGGCTCTGACCTCATCACCTCCCTACCTGCACAGTGATCCCGGGATAAAGATCTGGCTCCCGTGCATCTGGAGAGGAGACAGCCCGTGTAAACAGCTGTAAACAGCCAACACCCAGGCGGCAGGCTACAAACCCCGAGAGGAGGGATGGGGAAAAGGAAATGGCAGCAATTCCAGGAGCCCATCCCGTTTGCTTTCTGTGCTCCCTCCACCTCCCGCTCATCCGTCAACCCTGACATGCAGGGGTTTTTTTTGTTTTTTTTGGGGTTTTTTTGGTTTATTTTTGGTTTTTATTTTTTTTTTTTTTTTTTTTTCCTGGCGACTTAAACATTAGACGGAGGATCAGGGAGGGGAGAAGGAACAAGACAGCCCGTGGCTACAAAACCGGTGGCGTCTTTCCCGGCGGCGGGAGGCACTGGAAACTTCTGCTTCGGGCTGCGCTCACAATGCGCCGGGCTGGCAGGGAGCGGGCCGCGCGGAGTTATGGATTTATTTCCTTCCCCCCTTCCCCTCCTTCCTCTTTCCCTGCTGGGTACATCGCATTCCCCGGACCGGGCTCAGGTTGGTCGCAACAAGGAGCTCCCTCTGCCGCATCCCGAGAGTGCCAAGTCCAAGCGTGGGAGCTAGCCCTAGACAAAAGGGAACAGCAGAGGGAGCTGAATTAGCATCCCTTTGTCCCGGGAGAATCCCGGCCCCAAACGGGCCCTTGGCGCGCCACGGGAGGCACAAACACACACACACACACAGAGGCATGGACGGGAGCCAAGCAGGGAAGCAGCCACAACGGAGGCTTGGTCGCCTTCACCCGGGTGCTGGGGGGAAGGGAGACACGCTGGGGGCTGCTCTGGGATGGCTCCGGAACCGGGGAGCGCCGTGCCCGGGGTGGGGTTTGCTGGTCGAGGAGATAAACCCTCCTTCTGTGTCCCACAGAGCCAAAAGGAGCGAAGTCTCCTGACAAAGAGGGATCCAAGCCCGTGAATGTGGCTTTTCTTCCCCGGGAGATGCGTTAGGAGCTGGCAGTGCTGAATAGAGGCGGGGATTTTAAGGCCAGAGGGATCATCTGGTTGGATTCCTGTGTAACCAGCAGAGATTTTCCTCCTCTCTGTGCGTCCTCGAGCAGATAAGACAGAGCAGCCAAAGGAAAGCCAGGGTGTATAAAGATGCCCTGCATTGTTTTTATCTGTGGTGGGCTTGCAGGACAGGGGAGTGGGAGCGTCTCCTACAGAGCACCATGGCGTTTTCCAGCAGGATACTGCTCAACACATTCCCTGCTAAGCTCTGGTGCAGGAGGAATCCTGTGCCTGGATGGTTTGGCCTCTCTCATTCCTCGTTTCCTCACCCTAATCTTTGTGGGAACATCTTCAAAGTGAGGAGTTGACTGTCCAAGATCCGCAGGGTTAAGGGAGAGGCGGAGATCAGTCACCAGGAGAGGGAATGGCTCAGAAGGATTGATGTGACTCTGGATTTCTCGTGTGCTCCTAGGAACGATGAGGCCACAGCTGACTCGAGGCTGAGCAGTGAGGACAGGCAGGAGTAGGAGGAAAGCAGGTTTTGGGGAGCTCCAAAATCCTGGGGGAAGCTAAGGGGTCGCAGAGCCCCACCTGATGCGGGTGGGAAGTTTCCCTGTGCCAGGGTAGGCAAAGGAGTTGCTCAGGAGTGGCATTTTTTAGAAAACAGCATGAGATGGGTGAAGCTGAGGCAGCTGAGGGCTGTGTGAATTTGAGCCCAAGACGTGAAGCACTCAAGTGTGTGGTGCTCTGCCTCCTGCCCACCTTCACCGTGCTCCCAGGGGTCACGGAGCTGCTCCTGGAGAGCGTTGCAGGTCATGGTGGGCCCATAAAAGAGGGATGTGGATATGTCAGAGTCTGGACGGGCTTGAAGGAAACTCTTGTGGGTTGGTTTTGGTCTGCGCAGGCTTTTCAAGGAGGTGGAAGGTGGTGTGGTGAACCTCAGGAAAGCTCTGGAGCTTTGGCTGGAGGTGACCCTAAGATCTGATGGCAAAGTCATCTATAGAATATGAATTCTGTAGATGTTAGGAAGTTCTTTACTCAGAGGGTGAGGAGGCCCAGGCACTGATTTTCCATGGAAGCTGTGGCTGCCTCTGGGTCCCTGGAAGTGTCCAAGGCCACTTTGGATGGGGCTTGGAGCACCCTGGGATAGTGGAGGATGTCCCTGCCCATGGCAGGGGGTAGGAGATGATCTTTGAGGTCCTTTCCAACCCAAATATTTGTACGCTTCTGTGAAAACACAAAGAGAAATGAGAAAGCCACCAGCCCCTGGGAAATGCAGAGCTGTCCTCGAGCCCTGGGAACAGGCCCTGAGTGGAGGAACAGAGAGTGTCTTTCACTTTTTAATTCGTTTTGACTCATCTCACCCTTCCCAGAGGAGAAAAGCTGTTTACAAAGCACTCATGACCCAGCCAGGGCCTGTGCTGGGGAACAAGGCAGACAGGAGAGGTTCTGGTTCTGGTTCTGGGTTCGGCGAAGCAGATCCTCCTCCCTCTGCCTCTCCATTTCCCGTGGAGCCGCCGCAGAACCGCCTGGATATTTCAAAGTAGGTCACACTCGGGGCCCTGCAGCTCTTGCAACAAAGTTTAGAACTTTTATTGGCTCCCGGGGAGCGTTTCTCCCCGGTTTGATCGACGGCGCAGCGACGCTCCGCCGAGCGCTTCCCCGTGAGGCTGCAGCCTGCTGACTCAGCACCTGGCACCATTTCCTCCCCATTATTTCCAGGTGCTAAATCACATCCAATGATAGCTAATAATTATGGTTTATCCTGCCCTAATCACGCTGCTTTCCCAGGGAAGCTGTTGCCACAGGGATGTTGTGGGAGTGTGAATGGGTGGGGAGGGTACCAGGAGATGTTTCTGTTCACCCGGAGCCATGGAAAAGCTGGAGACCCCTTAGGCTAAGCGCACAAGATTCAGCCCAGGAGATATTATATCTTGTCAAAAATGTGTTTATTTATTCTCCTGAGCCAGTTTTCCATCAGAAAAGGAAGCTGCACCAAACTGGAGATGTTTTGCAGGTTCCCCTTAATTTCCAGGATCTTAAAAAAGAATTCTCAACTTCGGTTTTGTCCTGAAGGGTTTGGTTTTTCTGGTATTGGTTTTTGTTTCTGTTTTTGTTTTTGTTTTTGTTTTGTTTTCATTTAGTTTCTTTTTTTTTCTTTTTTTCCACATATCAGATAGTTTCATTCAAATTATTGAAAATGAGGCATTTTATTTATTATTTATTTAAATGTGATCCTATGCTAAAATAGAAAATCTTTAAACCATCATAGAATCATACCCTTAGTATTTTATGGAATATAGAAGTGGGGTTTTTTTTATTATTGAGGCTGAATGATTTTATCTTCTCCAACATAAAAAATCTGGCATTAACAAGATAAAACATTTAATCAGCCCAAAAATTCAGAGTCCTACATGGTCCATCAGATTTTCACATCTTAAAAATGAAGCAAAACAGAATTTCCTAGAACATGTTAACGTTTTTCTGGCCCTTGTTCCTAACCTTAGCCATGGTATGAATTCCGAACTCTTTCATTCTGCCTAAATCCAGAATTAAAATTGAGCAGTGGCCATCTAAACATCCTTCTAAATTCATAAAGCAGCCCCACAGCTCTCTAAAACAATAGCTCTAAGAGGTAAGACCCAAACCTCTCGTTCACTCTCAAGTTACAACTGCTGGATCCTGACATGAAGAGGCTCCCCTAGGAAACTGCAGATTTTCCTTAGAGGAAAATAAATGGTGAAAATTTATTTCAGCGCAGTTGGGTTTGGTGGAGAAATTTGTTTCTGTACATGCAACATTTGCAGTCTGCTTTTCTGGTTGGATTTCAGATACAGATTCCTTGAGAGACGAATTTGAAGATGTAAATGAATCCTGAGAGGGGTAGATGGGAGCTCTGTGGAGCCCAGTTTTTATGGGAAATACTCTGTGGTGCTCTATTGAGATTTATATTCAAGTTAAAATCCTTGTCCAGTGCCTAAAATTAAGAATATTCTCTGCATTTTGCTCCTCTGAGCAAGGGGTCTTCTCATTCAACATCCATCACTTGCACCTGAACGCTTCAGACACGATTTAGTGACTCTGAAGGCAAATATTAAGTTCTGTAAAGTTCTGTTTATGGCTTTATTAATTATAACCCTGGCCCAAACACACCCTGATATCATTGATCTCTGTGGATCAGGAAAGATTGAAGAGGATACAAATGTTTTATTATCAAATTCTCCATCTCTTTTTTTTTTCCTTTGGGGTAAGACAATGGATTTTTGTCTGCTAGTGTTGGTTTTCAAGAGGGCAGAACTTCTGAACTTCCCAACCAGCAGAAAATCACCTTCTCAGTTCCCAGTTCCGTGTTTCCAGTTTTTCCCAAGTGTTCAGTAACTAAATCAAATAATCAATAACCAACATGTGAGAAGAATCAAGTCACAGAGCCATAGAATGGTTTGGGTTGGAAGGGGCCTTAAAGATCATCTATTTCCAGCTACAACACAACAAATCTAAAGTTCTTTATACTTATAACTACTACTACTTTACTATCTAAGTTNTCACAGAGCCATAGAATGGTTTGGGTTGGAAGGGGCCTTAAAGATCATCTATTTCCAGCTACAACACAACAAATCTAAAGTTAAAAACTCTCCCTAAAATCTCCTCACTTCGAGCAATGCCAGCCACTGACCTCCAGAACATTCCTGCCCCATCAGTCATTAATGCTTTTGTTCATTTACAGGATGGTTTGGGTTGGAAGGGACCTTTAAAGGTCATCTAACCCAAGCCCTGACATGAGCAGAGACATCTTGAAATGGTTCAGGTTGCTCAGATTCCCGTCCAACCTCACCAAGGATGTTTCCAGTATGTGTTAAAGCTACTGAAATCCTCACATCAATCTGACATAAAGCCAGTGACTTTTTTAAAAGAAACTGTGAAATACATACGGTGTTTGTTTTGTGGGTTGATTTTTTTTAAGGGTTCCAAACATATTTCCATATTTAACCTGATTTTTCACATATATACTTTAGAAGCAGATCGTACTTTGCTCTAAAAGCCACCAGTACAGCACTGGTCCCTAATACAAAATATTAGTTACTCCAAGCCTGGAGAGTGGGGTAGATGCAATTTAAAATCGTATGGATCAGCATTCCAGCTGGAAAAGAGCCTGTAATCACTGGTGTTGCAACTCAGTGAGGTCACTGTGTCAAGCACCCCGGACAATTCACTGCACGTATTTACCCATTTTATGGGGCTGACCACTAATGTGGTTGGCTGAAAGCTGGAAGTGTATTGGGCTTTCCTGTTGGGTAGGGATGGGTCTTCTGATATTTAAGAGGCTTGGAGCTCACTGCTGGTTTGTAAATGCAGGGCTGCACCTTCCTTTGTGAGGTTTGTGACTTGTGGTCACAAACCTCACAAAAGCATTTTATTTGGCTTTTATTTGGCTCCACCAAGGCTGCCAGAATAAGGAGGGTATCCTCAGCTCTGACTGGGCAAGTGGGGAAGTCTGGCTTAAAATGGCAGAGGAGCTAAACTTGGTCCTGATTGGGATCAGCCAGCTTGGGATGAACCTCGGTGTGGGATGGTGGATCTTCGCCCCTCTATCACCACAGGTGATGCACGTCAGCAAGCCCAGGGTGGTGGTGTGCCAGGATTCCCTGAGAGGGTGGTGGTGGCTCCTCTGGAGCCGCTCTGAGCAGGAAAACCACATGCCAGAGTGACACAGCCTGCTGGGCACAGCCCTGCTGCTCGCAGGCCTCAGCCAGGCCAGAAACGCTAAACAAAACATTGGAGAGCCACAAGCGATCCAGGAGCTGCTGGGGAGTCATTCCGGCCCTCACAACTTGAATTCAGCTCCTCACCCAAGAAAATACCCAAAGCTGCCTTGGACTTCACCCAAGCACAAACTGCCCTGCCATAAAAACTGATTTGGCCCAACTGAGGTTAACCAACTTGGGTGAAAAATTTGTCTTCTTTGTGTAAAACTCATCTGGGAGCTCTCCATCTCAGTGCTTGACCTCCAAGCAGCTCTGTGAGGCTGTGGGGATCTGCAGATAGTGGGTATTTTACTTCCTGGGTTAAAAAATGTGTCTACTCAAGAGGACTCTGAGCCTCACAGGATGCGTGTTGCACTCAGAATTAAAATAAGGGCAAACACAGGCCTTGAAATTCAAAAATCCCTGCAGTTCCTCACCAAAATCCCTCTCTGCTTTGCTCAGCTGAGGTCTCAGTTCCTAAACTCTCTGTGGGCTTCCACCAATCCCCAAAACTAGCACCGAGGTTGGTGGTGATGCCCAAAGCACTGGTGCTTATCCAGAACAGAAAAAACTTGGAGATTGGAAGGAAAACATCCCAAAATTCCCACTGTAGCCAAGAAACAGAACAAAAAATTGTGCATCTTCAAGAGAGTCAAGAGGATGGTGGGACCTAGGAGCAATTTATGGGCAGGATATAAAATTTCTTATCAGCATGGGCATTGTTCTACTGCAGGGCAGGATTGGGCAGTGTGTGGGTGACCCAGCTTCTGCCTCCAACACACCAGGAGGTCCAGCAGAGCCATGGCTGAACTTCTGAGGGGAAATTCTTGGCTCCAGAGCAGCAGTGTGGCCTCCAGCAATAAGCCAGGAACCAACCCTGATTTCCTATGCCCAGTGACAGCTTTGCACCCTCCCCAGCTCAGACCCATTGTCAGCAGAGGCAAAGGCCCCACATCCCATTGCCAGTTGCTTAATCCATCCCTTCCCGCCCCACTGCCAATACAATAATACCCCACAGAGGGGATCCACCTCCCAGGAAATCCTCCTTTAACACCCTCCAAAGGAGCAGCCAGATTTATCTCTGCTGTTGTTCTGGAAATCTAAATGAGGACTCATCTCTTCTAATCCCCTCTTTAAGATTTCCAGTTGAGGCCTGTGCTCCCATATTAGCATTTCTGACAGCTCCTACGTGTGCCCTGCAAGGCTCCATGGAGGGGAATCACGTACCAGCAGCTGCCCCAGGTACCACACTACCTCTCTCTGAAGGCACAAAGAGAGGAGCTTTTGCAATGGCCCCATAAAAATTCCTGAAGGGAAGACTTGGGTTAAATGGGCCTGGAGATCTTCTTCAGAATGAATCTCATGACTCAGCCTTTGCCGGAGAGTTTGGGGACTGCTCCTGAAAATGTGACACACAGCATTTTCATTGGCCTGGTTTTTGGCATAGCAGATTTTGAGCTTTCCCACAGTCAGAATCCTGGAATGGTTTGGGTTGGAAGGGACCTTAAAGATCATCCAACTCCAACCCCTGCCATGGCCAAGGACACCTTCCACTATCCCAGGTTGCTCCAAGCCCCATCCAACCTGGCCTTGGACCCTTCCAGGGATGGAGCTTCCCTAAATTCTCCTGGGAAACTTGTGCCAGGGCCTCCCCACCCTCTGCGTAAAGAACTTTCCTGACATCAGTAGAATTCATATTCTGTAGGCGGCTTTGCCATCTGGTTCTAGGGTCACCTGCAGGGGATGGGACATTCACGGGTTAAATGACAGTGGCTTTAAGCTGAAGGGGAAGAGGGTTAGATGGGATATTGGGGAAAAATTCCTCACTGTGAGGGTGGGGAGGCCAGGAGGCCCTGGCACAAGGTGCCCAGAGAAGCTGTGGCTGCCCCTGGATCCCTGGCAGTGTCCAAGGCCAGGCTGGACAGGGCTTGGAGCAGCCTGGGATGGTGGAAGTTGTCCCTGCCCATGGAGGGGGTCAGAACTGGATGATCTTCCAGCTCCTCTCCAGCCCAAACCATTCCACACAAAATACCAGTATATCCACTGAGCTCCTGAATGGTATTGTCCACTAACGAGACTGTTTGCAATGTGTGATTTCCAAGCTCCAGAATTCTCACTCCTCCCAGCTGACCTGGGAGAAGCATCTATTTGTTGGGATGAGTTTTCCGGCCTGGAGCCATCGGGAGTTTTGTTGTGCCAGGACAAATCCCGATTTCAGTCCTGCAAGCCTTTGGCTGGCAAGTCTGGAGCTGCACAGAAGACGTGAACCGTGTGCATGATCAGAGGTTGTGGGACCAAACTGATCAGAAAGATTCAGCAGGTTCTCCAATCCCAGCACGAGCACAGATCCGCTTGGGAAGGAGCTCTGGGCACGGGACTGGCTTCTCATCAGAGTAACTTCCACTGGTTTCCACCGAGAGCTGGAATTTCTGAGCTTCTCTCAGGATTGATCTCTGCACCTGCAGAGTGAGTTCCTCTAAATATTGTTGTGGTTTTAGTGGTTTTTCCTTTATAATACCAAAACTTGATGCTTTGACTGGGGGGGGAGTGTGAATCTGACAGTGTCCTCTGGCATTTAGTCCCTAATTGAAATATTACCTTGAGGTATTTATAAAAAAATACTAAATTGGCCCAGATATTTTTTTATGAATAAGGCTTTAATTAAGTTTTTACATATTAAATGTACATCAATGGAAATAGTTAGACAAATAGCAGGGGCGTTAGTCACGCAGAAGCAAAGGGATGATTCAGTCAGGGACTGCGTGTGTTACAGCAGCCTCTCCCTCCGAGGGCACATGTGAGAGAGGCTGAGAGGGAAGGGAAATGAGCATGAGAGATGGGAGCGAGCGTGGAGAGGGAACGTATTTTAAAAAAGGCCAGGAGAAAGGCGAGGCTCCCAGCGGAATTAGAAGTTAAGGGCTCCCTTGCTTACGCAGGAATAGCTCACGGGGTCCGGGGAGCTGAGCTCTGTTCGCAGCTCTGCCCCCCATCCCGGAGTTACGCAACTGCACAGCTCCCACCTGCCCTTCCCTTCGCTCCCACCCCCTCCCGGGTGAATCGGACAAGTTCTCCTCCACGTCCACCCCGATGGCAGCCGGGGCAGAGCTCGGGGAGAGCAGAGTAACGGTGAGGGCAGCGAAGCGTGAGCAGAGATCGCCCCGGGACGGGGTGGGAGCCCCGACCTGGGAGGTTTTGGAGAACAGGTTAGACAAACATCTGTCAGGGATGGCTCAGGCAGAGTGGATCCTGCCTCTGGGCAGGAGGGTGCGAGGTCCAAGGCTGATATCTGTGATTCTTAAGTGCTTCTGGAACACGGGATGAGCCTGCCAGTCTGTCCAGATATTAGTGCAAAATCAAAAGTGTGTCACAAGCAAAGTAAGTTTTCTGTGGGAAAAAAAGAGTATTTTAATACCAAGATGCACCCCTAATTACACTGGCTTAACTTTTCTACCACTTCCACTGAATTAGATATAAATTATTCTGATTTACACCAGGCCAAGAGGAGAATCAGGCCACGTGTTTTTCTGCTGATGGCCAAAACATATATTTTTACTTGACTCGATTTATTCAGTAACTGATTTGCATAGACATTTCCGAAGGCTGCTCGGTTGCTCTTTTTTTTCCCTTTTATTCCCAGTTTTTTTTTGCACTTCACATGTCATCTATCCCCCACACATTGCACAGGGCAGCAGCAGTGATGCCACCGAGGGAGCTCCCATTTAACAGCGAGAGAGGAATCTTCAGCAATTCCCATCCCAAGGGACCGCAGGATGCGGAGCTTTGATTTCCTTGCTCTAAGATAGGCAGGGATGAAAGCAATGTGCACTGGCAGGAAATCCTCAGGGTGCTGGGTTCCTCCAGCAGCTTGACAAGTGCCTTTCCCTCCCACGAAAGTCACCAAAATCAGTGTAAGCAGAACAGGTCATCACCTCCCCTCTCCTCCACGTTAATATTCTGGATAAGGAGCCGTGAGTTGTTCCCACCAACTCTGGAAAGCACACAGCCTCAATGTGTGGATGCTCTTCAAGAACCTGTAACAGAACATCAGATGTCAAATCAGGAGTAAAATCATCCCCAGTCCTCAAATATGAGGGCAGGGTTGATACCAGAGCAAGCAGGCGTTTGGTGAATTAACAGCAGCGAGAATGAGAAGTCGAAGCAGGATTTGTGGGTTCTCTTGCAACCAGGTTGGCAAAGCTCTGGAAAAACCCTCACAATGTGAAAGAAAAGAAGAAAATATACTGTAATGACACATAGGCTGAGCAAGGAAGGGTTCATCAAAGGATCTGTTATCATTTGGCTTAAAATGGGTGAACACAGAGACAGAGATGGAATGAAAACCCAGAGCTCTTCCCATTCTCCCACAGCCCTGGTCCCTTCAGAGAGACTCCAATCCCAATCCAAAGGTTATTCCTATTCTACCTGGGAGGGCAAAATCCATGTGCAGCTCAGGCTGGAAGAGATCATCTCCAAAGGAGAGAGGATTTCTGGACATGAGGGCTGAGCAGGGTGTGGCACAAGGCATCTCTCTAATTAGAGGTGGTCATTATTTGAGATTAAGGAGCCCGGGTAAAACAAGGGAAGCACCAGATGAATGAAATTGGTTTGTCTTGGGAATACAAATGATGACTGAGTAAGAAAATTATCTGGAGGTGTTTGGTATCCTCTGTTTCTACTGCAGGTTGTTTGACATTTGGGGTTTTTTTTGAGGTCAAGTAGCCTACCCATGTTGGTGAGGGCAAGGTGAGAGCTTCATTGTTCTAAATCACAAGCTGGATACAAGTTCTGGCTATTTTAGTGCTGTTGTTATTGTTATTATTATTATTATTTAACCTCTGTCTATGATTTGACAGTGAAGCCAGTGGAGAACATCCACAAATCACATTTCTGTGGTCTTACATTCACCAAGAACACAAGCTCCTTGTCTTATTCAGGGTGGGACACATTCCCAGGAGGTTCCCTAGCCATCTATTCACTTTCTGTGCTTTGCTCAGCTTCCCAAACCCAACCAATGACATTTTCAACCCGACACGATGGCAGGCTGACTCCTCATGGTGGCTGAAATGAAACACTATTTAGGACATGGTGCAGTAGAGGGTGTGGTCTACTTTGAAATTGTGGTCACGATACATTCCTGCAGTTTTTAAACACTAGGACTCATTTCTCCATGTCTGGGGCCAGCACCAGGCTGACCACCAGCTCGTAGACTTCTCTCAGCTATGCTGGCAATGCACAACAATATAAGAAGGAAATTTGTTTTTTCCACTTTTTTCTGTTCTGATTACTTTGATTGTGTCTCTTTAGGATTGAAAGATTTAAGGGAATGTCTCACAGCACGGCTCTTGGTCAGGGTGAAAGAGCAAGTCAGGACAGGACAAGAGGGATGGGTTTAAGGTGGACAGGGAAGGGTTAGATGGGATTTTGGGAAGATGGTGAGGCCCTGGCACAGGTTGCCCTGTGGCTGCTCCATCCCTGGAAGTGTCCCAGGCCAGGCTGGACAGGGCTTGGAGCACCCTGGGACAGTGGAAGGTGTCCCTGGCCATGGCAGAGGGGTTGAAACCAGATCTTTGAAGTCCCTTCCAACCCAAACCACTCTGTGATTCCGTGTTTCTGTGATAAATATTTCTGCCAAGGGCCATAAAGATATATGCACAACAAAGTTCTGAGTCTTTATCCACCTGACCAGCAGATGTGCTTGTGGAAAGTGGGGCTATTTTGTTGTGGTGGACTGCTACACTATTTCCTTCTGGAAAGGGAGCTGTAGCTCAGTTTTTGAGGTTCCGGCTTTCGTTGGGTGAGGTAAGGGATTTGTTGATTTTCCCCTTTGTAGGAGCTGAGCTTCTTCAGCAGTGTCCTGACTTGCACTCCCCCAGTGATGGACACATTCACAGCTGGAGAAATTTCAGACAAGTGTTCAATATATTTAGCTCCCTTTTTTCCTTGAAATTTATACAAGAGCTCCAACTATAATGAGAATATCTGTCATCCACAGCTTATCTGCTGGCTTAAAATTGCTTGTAAACCATCCAGCCTACGTCTGGGGCTTTGCAATTTCTTTATTCCTCGGTGCCTAATAGATCTGAAATTCCCTAGCATTGTCCTGAAGTGTTTGGGATTAGAGAGCGGGAAAATAATGATGGCTCTCCATCTCACAGGTGGGCAGCTGGAGTTAAGGAGTTTTTTGAAAGCAGTTTTCTGTAGGACTGAGCCCCTTCTCCCTTGGGAACCCCAGATACAGCCTCCAAACCATGCTTCCCCTCACGAGCTATTTATAAAAAGCGGCTTTTTTGCTGTGGGAGCTACATCAAATTTTTCTGCTTCCCCAACTGGATGAAACTGAAACCCACAGAAAAAAAAAACCAACAAAACAAACCAAAAAACCCAAAGCAGATTGCCCAAGCTGCTGCAGGGAGGTGAGCAGCTCCTCCAGCACCCAGACCCCCCTCCCTCCTCCAAATGGAGCAGGCAAAGCAAAAACTTCTGCAAGCCGAAAGATTGCTTAATTGCCTCAAATTGATTCCATGGTTTTATTAAGATATTTTCCCAGCTCTATTATGGTTAATTATTTGTATTACAGCAGACTCTGAGGCCCCAAGCAGAGATCAGGGCCCCATTGTGCTAAATAGTGTACAAGCACTTAATAACAGAATCATTCCTTGCCCCAGATAGCTTGCAATTATGTGGGGAGCTGCAGTGGAAACACACCACAGCTCAAGTGAACACCTTTCAGGAGAGGTTAACGTGGATTTTGGAAGCCAAGGGGTCCCTCCCGAGAGCCTGTGCAGCCCCACTCTTCCTGCTGAGCTCCAGTGGGAGAACCTCATGGGAGAATCTTGATGTTTAAGCAGGAGATGAACACCCCACCTGGCTTCGGCTTTGTGAGGGGAATCAAGAGGAAAGGAAAAGTGGGGAAAGCTGAACAGGTTCCTGTGCTGCCTTCCCCTTCACCTTTGGTTTGTGCTGGGGCTGCGGGAGGTTCATGAGGGAGCTTGTTATCCTGGGGATTTCCAGCCTCGTCTTGCAGAGGCAAAGCTTTCCCCTGCTTAGGTAAACGCTAAGATGAGCACCAGCCTCGCAGGGACCCTGCTTCCTCCCAGCCCGAGTGAGGAAGTGGAGCAAAAATGCAGAAGGGGAACCTTGTGTGTCTCCTTCTCCCTCCTCCCACCCCACTCCACTGCCAAGTCTCTGTGGCTGCATCTCACCCGAGCGTGGGAGATCTCATCTATCGAGGGGTCAGCGCTGGGGGAGCTTTTCCACACCTTCAAGTGAGTAGGGAGAGTTTTGAGACCTCGAAACCTTGCTGGAGGTGATGTTTGGGGCTGGGACAGGTTTGGGGTGAACGGGCAGCTGGTAATTCAAGCAAGGGTGTTGCTTGCACCCCAGGTGCTGCTGATTCCCTCAGGGGCTGCACATCTCTGCACTGCCCACCTCTCCCCAGGGCTGAGAAGATGCGAAAGGCAGCAAACTGTAGCCCCAAACCAGGGAAAAAGCCGATTGTTTCCAAGCACTAAGCTCAGGACTCAAGCAGAGCAGGAACCTCTGGAGATAACGCCGTGTCTGCGTGTGTGTGTGTGTGTGTGTGTGTGTGTGTGTGTGTGTAACGGCCTCGCTGAATCCCCCAGCTTTAGCAGGGCTTTGAAAAAGATCTGGGTGGTGATTCAAAATCCAGGTTATGACCTGTGACCTTTGGATGAGAAATTGTTGCCATTTAGGATGTGTTAGGAGGTCCATCCTTTTCATCAAATGCGTGTTTCTTCTTGCTGCGGGAGGCAATCACACCGGTATATCATTAACTCGCAGAAAAGGAGGCTGTAAAAGAAGTTGATGGGGGACCTTAGCCCACACCCTGCTGGGGTCTGCTCGGAGCACAATATCCCAGCGACCATGAGATTAAGCTAAAGAGAAAAGTGAAAATGCTTTTCACGATTCACACGCCCTTTAGATTGTTTTATTAAACCATTTGAATAGGGATTTCCCTTTCGGCCGACAACGGGGCCCGGCCAATGCATAGTTCTAGGTTGCTATGACTTAGTTGGTGCTGGCTAATCACAAGTGAGGGCAAATTTCATATAAAATATCTCGGGCCATTGTCAACCTAATGCGGCGTGACAGTGCCAGCACAAAGGGGGATTCATTCACCCCAGCAGGTAATAAGGACGATTTGCCATACCAACCAGGCAGTCTCGAGGGGGGCTGTCAAATACGATCAGAGCAGCGAAATGGAGCCTCACATTCCATTCTCAGGTGGGCGAAGGCGATCCTTTTGTTCAACCATGTTGCTTCTGATAACAGAATACAATTATATTCCTTTTTTTTTTTTTTTCTTCCCTGTATCCTACTGACCGTTGGGGCTGTTTGGCATAGCAGTCTTTGGGGCTTGCCTTCTTTTCCTTGCCTTATTGCTTTATTTTTATTTTTTTTTCCTGCGGCCAGGAGGGACCTCAGTGATACTTTAGCCTGGAAGGTGCTCCAGAGAATTTCTTCCCCGCTCCTTTTCCACCTTCCCCTTTCATTAAGGACTCTGTCCTGCCGCAGTGAGCGCCCTGTATCTGTGCTAATCACCCCCGATTGGCACACAGCTTGCTTTTGTCCAGAGCCTCCCCGGGATGGCGGGGAGACAAGGGCTGGGGGTAATTCGGGGCGGACCGAGAGGACCGTGCTGCTCTAGGACGATGGAATATTCAGGAGAAGGCACGTACGGGATGTGGGAAGGGGGGGTGTTTCACACATGACCAGCAGAAGGACAGATAAAGCATCGAGCGGGGCAGGCAGGGAGACGTACACTGCAATGATTAGATCAGCAGAGAGACAGGGTGGCAGAGAGGGAGATATGGGGCTGTTTGCTTTGCAGGTATCGCACTCGGGTTGCTGACACCAGACCGTCCTGCCGGCTGGCCTGTCTTGGGGGTCTGGCTACCTGCGAGATCACCTGGGGTTGTTTTGGCAGTGGCTGATTAACGGGAGCATTCCGGCTCTCACCCCAGCCCGGGCTCAGGCTCACACGGGGGCTCGGGGGGACAGCAGGGAGCAGCGGCCCTGCTCCCAGGGCACACGGCCTGCAGGCTGCCCTGGCGTCTGGCAATCTGGCTCTGCCTGTCCCACCTACAGCCTGAAAGGTTTGGAAATGCCAGAAAGGTTTGGGAAGTGCCAGAAAGGTTTGGAGGTCTGAGTGCCACGCTGGAGGTTGCAGCTCTGTTGTGCTCCGTGAGCAACCAAGACAGAGAAAGTGAAAAGAAAAAAAGAAAAAAAGAAAAAGAAAAAGAAAAAGAAAAAGAAAAAGAAAAAGAAAAAGAAAAAGAAAAAGAAAAAGAAAAAGAAAAAGAAAAAGAAAAAGAAAAAGACCCCATTATCTAGATGTTTTGGGGAAACTTGGCCTTCAGGATTTTACAAGCTGCGCTAATCCAACCTCCTTCAATCCAACATTCCCTCTTATCTATATCGCCTTCATGTTCCCTGGCAGGAATTGCCCATTTAATAATTTCCCTCCAATGAGCTGAATCACAGCTAATCTGATCAAATGTCTTTTTAGGGCCTTTCATCTTCCCAGGGATGTGTTGACACTAGCACAGCTGGTTCAGAGGAAACAAGAACTCAATCAGAACTCCGTTCAAAACACAGATGGGACCCAAACCTAACCTTTCCTTTAAGATATGCAAAAGTGTGGTTAACTTCTTGTTATTATGCATTTGCATAAAGTCTTTGCATTTAGGGGCCTGATTTTTAAGTGGTTAAAAAAGCCAAGCAAAGCCTGGAGCTGGATTTTGATGAGAAACTGTGCAGAATCAGCTGGGCATGGAGCTGACAGGGCTCTCTGTGAAGAAGGGGACAGGCTGTGGTGTCACACAGGGCCAAGGGCCAGCTCCTGGTGGGCATCTCCTGCTGTGCTGTGGGTGCTGCATTTCTCCCAGAGCTGCTCTTGGAGCCACTCTCATCCCATTCCAGGGAAGCTTTGGGTGCCTGCAGCCCCCAAGGACTGCGGTCCTGGCAGAACTGGGCTTCCTGAGGTTTGGAGATAAACCCACGTGGGAATGCCGCTGAAGAGGAGGGGAGGTGACACAAGCCTACACACCAGGCAATGGCAGCAGGAGCTTGGGTTTCACTGGTGAAGGCTCCACACCATTCAGGCCAGTCTGTAGAATTGTGTGGAGACTGGAGTTGTGGATTTCCCATCCCTGGAAATGTCCAAGGCTGGGCTGGATGGGGCCCTGAGTAACCTGGGATAGCGGAAATTGTCCCTGCCCATGGCAGGGGGTTGGAACGAGGTGATCTTAAGGTCCCTTCCCATCCAAACCATTCTGTGATTCTGTAATTCTCTGACTGCAGTCTTACAAAGAGATCTTTGAGGAATGCAGTTCTCGATCCTTCTGCATCCATTTAGGCTCTGCTCCTGCTCAAAGGCTGCCAAGTAACCAAGGTCTTCAGGATAAGATTGGTGGGGATTTATATAACTCTGGACACACCTTAGCGCGGCGCAGAGCTGCTCTGGAACGTCCTGGAGCTGCTGCCAAGACCTGAAACCAGATGAGGTGCTGGTTAGAAAGTCCCCATGTCACAGAATAATGGAATAGTTTGGGTTGGAAGGGGCATTTAAAGGTCCTCTCGTCCCAGCCCTTCGCAGTGAGGTGACCACAGCTCAGCCCAGAGGCACTCGAGGTGCTGAGGCTCTCCTGGAGGGCCCCACGGATAAACAGTGATCACTCATGGGGTATTAAGGCATCATGCAGCACTGTCTGAGGAGAAAACTCCTGTCTTTCACCCCTCCCCTGCAGAATGCTGCAGGTTGAAATGGTGCCCAAAGCTCAGGCTGGAGCGTGGAAGATGAGATTTCTGCCCCTTGCTTTGCAAACGGGGAAACTGAGGCAGAGTTTTGGAGCCACCCGTGTCCAGAGAGGCCCTTTGTGCAGCATGTGGGTGAGGCAGACACCAGGCTCTGATCTTCCCAAAGCCTCTGGAGCCTTCTCAGAGCAGAAAATCGGGGTCAGGACACTTGGTGGTTTAGCCTTGGCAGTGACACCAAGGAAAGAAACAAAAGCTTTAAAGATCTCAGAATCTCAGGATCTCTTCCTTAAGGCTTTCACTTGGGAAAGTATTTTCCATCATGACCAGGATGAACACAGCTCACGCTGTAGAATTTGGGAAGGCGCTCTGTGGAATGAGCCTCCCTCCCACCAGGAATCCTGCCTTGTCCCCTCCTTTTATATGTGCTGAGCACACCCAAGGCCACAGCTTCCATCCTGATGGGTGGAAGGCAAGCAGCAAGTGTGGGACAAGGACCCATTTTCAGGGAGTAAAGGGGTAATTGAGGAGGTGCCGGGTCTGAGGTGCTGCAGGAGACCAACACGCTGCAGGTGGTGGGGATGGGTCAAGGGAAATGGGAGCACTGGGATCAGGGACCTCTCCAGAGGGAGCCTGAGGGAGGCTGGAGGCTGAGCCAGACTTATGTAAAACCCTTCAGTTGCTTTATCTGCGATGGGATCCTCTCTTGCTACAATCCAGAGGAATGTGGGGAAACTGAAGCTCACCTGCCTCCGAGGCTTCCAGAGCCAATATTTGGTTTCCAACGTTCCCAGTATTTTCCCCTCGAGCCCTGTCAGGGTCCCAGCAGCCGTGACACCCCTGTGATCCTCCTCCTCCTCCCTCCATGGGAATGACGCTTGTTCCCCTCCAGCGCTTGGGCACTGTCTGTGGATGGATCTGTCAGCCGGCGTGTGCCAAGGAGTTCCCTGTTCTCTGCCTTGCCCTGGTGCTGGGCCAATATTTAATAGTTCTGATTGGCAAATGATTTCCTGCTTGGTGATCATTCAAAAAAAAAAAAAAAAAAGGCTTTTAACATTCACTCCTTTCCCTGGGGAGAAATATGTCCTGTGAAAATGTGAAACTGCATTTCCCAAATGGTTTAGGTTGGGAGAGACCTTTAGAGTTCATCCAGTCCAACTCCCCTGCAGTGAGCAGGGACACCTTTCCAAAGCCCCGTGGCTGCTTCCAGGGATGGGGCATCCATGACCTCTTTGGACAACCTGTTCCATTTCTTCACCACCCTCATCATAAAAAATTGCTTCCCTATGTCTGGATCCACATCTTTTTAGTTCAAAACCATTACCCCTATTTTAGTTCCACAAGCCCTACTGAGAAGTCTCTCCCCAGCTTTCTTCTAAGCCCCCAGAGAGCATCGTAAGGTGGAAGACATCATCCCCATATCCTGAACCCTCAATTTTGGGCCTTCAGGGATCTGTTGGTCAGCAAGTTTAGCAGAGCCCAGCTGCACTGAGGGACTGGAGTATCCTGTGCTGGAATCTGGGACAGGCTGGGCTGCCCTGCTCCTCCTGCACGTGGATTTCAGGGCCAGCAGGCAATGCCATTCGTGTTGGTATAAGCCAGCAGTGGTGCCTCCGTGTGCTTTTGCAAATCCTGGGAGCTCTGACTCACCAGTCCCGTTGGATTTCACTCCTGCTGCTCAGAAAGCAGCTGTGCCTGCAAGGCTGTCAGAGCCCAAGGAAACTCCTTCTCCCAAGGGCCACCAGCTACTCATCAACCGAGCAGGCTCATTTGGCATTAATCTTTTCTGGGATTCTTCTTTTTCACCCAAAGTGATGCAGTGTGGGCTTTCATTCAAGCCCTTCTGGTTTATCTTGACGGGAATGTTTGTGGGTGACCCTCCCCACAAGGGAACGGCACAGCTGTGCTCCCACATCCAGGGAAGGTGTCTCCCTTGATGGATTCAAGGAGGAGAGCACAGTGTGCTGACAGCAGCTGGGTGGTGATCTTTGTTCTGCAGACAAAACCCAAATCCACCTCCCCTCAGTCAAGGGCTGGGCTTCCAGAGCCCTTCACAAATTCCTCACCACCTTTTCCCATTGGACAACACCTTCCAATGCCTGTGATGCCAAAGGTGCAGGAAGGACCACAGGAACCGGGGAAAACTGAGCTAGGACGGGCCCCCGGTGTAAAAGGCTGAGCTGTGCTGCTCCAAATACCAGAAACACCACGTTGTTCCCAGCCTTATTTCCAGTCCCTTAGTTCTTAGGGTTTATTTAGTTTATTTGGTCGGGTTTTTTTCCCTTTTAATCCAGAGTCGGTGTGGTGTCAACTGTTGTGCAAATCCTAACTGACAGCTGTGGGTTTATATCCCCTCGAGCCAAGGAGGGAAGTGAAACCCTTTCTCACACTCCCTCCTGTACTTATGGAGTCTGCCCCACCAGAAAAATGTTGGAAAGCCCTTGCACCTTCCACCCCTCAAAGAGGGGTGTCTCAAGTAGCTGGGGCTGGAGGTACCTTTCTGTAGACTTTTAGCTTTGCAAAACAAAGCTCAGAAAAGCCAGCACGACTCCTCCCCACAGTCCTGCTAAAGATAAATTATTTCCTCTATTTCACTCCATTTTTAGCAAAATGCCCCTCCCAAGAGCACTCCAGAAGTCTGTGGTGTCAGAAACTCGGGGTTCACAGCCACACCTTTCCAATGTCTTCCCAGTAATGGAAAAAGAGCAGGATCCTCTCCTCAAGAGCAGGCATGGCTGCGAATTCTTTCTTTCATTGTCTGGGACAGTTCTATTTTTTT
Organism: Bombycilla garrulus; assembly: GCA_013400315.1. Classification (NCBI taxonomy): domain Eukaryota; kingdom Metazoa; phylum Chordata; class Aves; order Passeriformes; family Bombycillidae; genus Bombycilla; species Bombycilla garrulus. The sequence goes on along the minus strand of VXBU01015729.1, from coordinate 392,172 downwards.
TTTCCATGTTGTTTATACACTATCCAGCCCAAAAAGGCACTAAGTCAGTGCTTCACTCCAAGGACTCTGTTTCAAAGAGGAAAGATTTAGGGTGTCAGGAATGGGTAGATTGTAGAATAGATGTGGTAAAAAGGGATTTTCAGAGCAAAATAGACCATTGTATTCATCCTACTGCATCACCATAGTTCATCTTGATCTGAGGTTAATCATTTCATCATTCGGGGAAAGGTTCAGGGAAAATAAGTCACTGTCACTGTTTTCACGTGTTGGACATCTGAGGTATTTATGCAGCTCTTCATTTGCCTTCCTCATCCCACAATCCGAGAAACCCTCTGCTCTGCTCCAATTCCTTCTGCCTACAATTCTGAGGACATCACTGAATTTAGCATTGCAGACTCCCGGGGAGATAAGCAGGATTGTCCTCGGGTGTACAGATAAGGAAGCAGAAGCACAGAGTGACTAAAGGATTTGCCCAAAGTCGCATAAAAACGCCTTGTCACAGCAGGAAAGCAAACCTCAGGTCGCATCATCCTCAGGCCTCTGGATTATCAAAATTAAACTACTCAGGCAAGTGTTTTTGCATCCCAAGATGGGTTTGGTGCTGGGACAAGTGGGCAGAGAGGTTCTGCACAGGATATTCAGGGGACATTCACTTTCTCAGAGTTCAGTCTGGGCTTTTTAGGAAGCCCTTTCCAGAAGGGACCAGTGGCTTGGAGACCTCTGCTCTAGGAGACACCCCTAAAGGCCCCCTGTAAATCTCAGCACATTTTCACTGGTATTCAGCCCCCCCCCAGGATGGAGAGGGAATTGAGGAGAAGCACCAGATATCCAAGCCTCTGTGCCCTGCAGGGAAACTCAGGAGCAGGCAGGAATTAAACGAGCTGAAGCCAGAGCTTTGGTGACCAAAAAAAAAGTGGTTAAAGTGCTCTAAAGCCACCGTCCCCGTGAGATATCGGTCCCTGTTAACCTCCTCCTGCCAGGTGGCTTCCCAGAAGCTCTCTTCAAGCCCTAACCAGCTGCCGCCTCTTGCTACCAGAACCACCCAGAGAGGAACGAGGCGACCTGACAGATACACGGCACTTTCCTGCTATCTTCGCTAAATCTCTTGCATTTTTATATGGCACCTTAATAACCCCTCATTTCCATTACAAGTGCATGCTTTCCTTCTGCTTATCTCCATCTCCATCCACTCCTTCTCCATTCCTGCAGCCGCACCGCCTCCGGCTACAACCCGGGCAGCTCTTCGGAGCTCGGCGGGGTCAGGGCCGCTCAGTCGTGGCACGACAGTCCCATGGCTCGGGGAGGTGGCAGGACGTGATTCACACGATGGCACCGCTCCATCTGCGTCAATATTGAACCCGCGGCCTTAAGTTAGGGGTAGGAGATGTTAAAACCCAGTGCCCTAATTTCGGTGGAGTCATTAAGAGATCGGCTGCTACTTTCTCAAGAGACAAACTCCTCACCTCAGCGCCCCGGGGCCAGATCTCAGCGCCTTTGCCCTGCCTGCCTACATTCCCCAGGTAGTTACGATCAGATACAACGCGATTTGCTTCCTGTTGTGTGCTCTTAAGTGGCGGCTGCATTTCAAAAGCAGGGGAGTGATTACGTCCTATCCAGGCTGTAAAAGGCACTGTGCGCTTTCTGGGAAGAGAAGAGCCCGCTGTAATTGGGGCTTCTTAAGGCAAATCCCGTCAATACCCTCCTGGCTTTCAACAAGGGCTAAAAACCGTGGGGAGTTTAGTTGACAGGACCTGAGATTTAGGGTTTGGTCTCTACAGCCGAAACTGTCTGCCTGGAGCTGCTTGTTCGGCTTTCCTGGCGAGCACAGGGGTTCTCCGGGCTGTGCTGCCTGAAGCTCCCAGGGGTTTGGTGAGCTCTGCACCTGGGCAAATCAGGATCATAGAATCCTTCAGGTTGGAGAAGACCAACGAGGTCACCGAGCCCAAACATGAGCCCAGCACTGCCACATCCTCTGGTATCCCATGTTCCTATCTGCCATATCCTTTTAAATCCCTCCAGGAGACTCCACCACTGCCCTGGGCAGCTGTGCCAGTGCTTGACAACCCTTTCAGGGAAGAAATTTTCCCTGATATCCAACTTTCCCTAATATCCAGTCCTTGACACAGCCTGAGGCCGTTCCCTCTCCTCCTGTCCCTGTTCCCTGGAGCAGAGCCCGACCCTCCTGGTGTCCCCTCCTGTCAGGGAGCTGTGCAGAGCCCCAAGGTCCCCCCTGATCCCCCTTTTCTCCAGACTGAGCCCCTTTCCCAGCCCCCTCAGCTGCTCCAGAACCTTCCCCAGCTCTGTTCCCTGCCTTGGACATGCTCCAGCCCCTCAGTGTCTTTCTTGTAGAGAGAGGAATGCACAAGGAATGCTGTGTGCTAAGCTGATGGCTCCTGCTGAATCCAAGCTGGGATCCACAAACCCTGCACTCCCCAGCCAAGGCCGCCCCTCTCTTACCCACACAAGAGAAGTTTTCCTGCACAAACACCATGGCTGTAGATATTTTCTTTTTGGTCCAAGCTTGGCAAGGCACAGGGGGTCTCCAAAAGGCTGGCAAACATCAGTTCAGCACCTACAGCGCCTTCCCAACAAGCCAAAGGCCTGGATCAGATCTCTCTTGAGCAGAGGAAAGGGTGATTCCCAGGAGATGAGAGCTGAGCTAACTGAGGAACGTGCTTCAGTCACAGTCAGAGGAAAGCACATCACCCTTGTCTCTGAACTGGAGATTCCTGGATTTGATGGATGGAACACCTGTTGGGTCAGGCATTACCTGCATGGTGGCACTCTGGGAGATGCAGTGGTGTTCCTCGGGGGCTGGCGTGGGGACTGGCATGGTTTGTTGGGGACGTGGACAGTGGGATCAGGGCACCCTCAGGAATTTTGCTGGGGACACCAGGCCGAGTGGGGCAGTCACATGCTGGAGGGAAGGGGAGCATCCAGAGGGAGCTGGGAAGGCTGGAGATGTGGGGCTGTGCAAACCTCACAAAGCTCAGCAAGGCCAAGTGCGAAGTCCTGTGCGAGGGTTAGGCCAATCCCAATCCCAAACACTGCCTGGTTGGCTGGGTGGGGAATGGGGTCAAATCAGTCCCGAGAAGAAAATCTGGGAATGTTGGAACTACAAGACCTTTAAGGACCTTCCGATAAAGCCATTCTATGATTTTATGGAAAGGTTTCAAGATTAGTGGGCCACACTGGGAGGATGTGGGAGGTGTGTCATCCTTTCTCTGGCCAGACACTGCAACTTCCACCGCCCTACCAGATTATAATGGCACTCACCCCACCACCTCCTCTCACTGGCTTTTATGACAAGCCTTTTATTTTTCAGAGACTCCAGGGCTGGTCACAAATGTCCTTGGAGACCTCATATGAAGCTCTCCACCACCAAAATTTGGTTTCTGGATCCTACCTGGGCTTAGGCAAGCGCCAGACGCCGAGTCCCCAGTCCTGTTTGAACGGGACTCTCCTGCTCATTCTCAAAGCTGAGCTTTCACAGTAAGGAACTGCATGGTCATCATTTGCAGGATACTGGGATCCTCCAGGCTGGACAGGTGCTGAGCCAGGGTTTTTCAAAATCACACTGGAGACCCGAGGGTTCCTGCATTTTCCTTCTTTCTTTTTTTTTTTTTTGGTTGTAGCTCTTGGTGACTTAATAACCTCCCCAAGTGCCCTGGCAGACATGTTCCAGGACATTGCTCATCCCTTCAGCTTGTAAGTTCCTGCACGCTACGGGATTTGCATATTGTTGAGTTTGGTAGCCTTCCCAAAGCAAAGCTTGAGTTCTTGCTTAAGCCTTCAATCCAACTGGGACTGCTCCACGGCTGTGATTGCTCCCCGAAAACACTCTGAGTCTTTGGCTTGGTGCATTAAACTCTCTTCACATTAGTAAAGCCTGGAAGCATCTGGAAGGCAAAGATTGAGCCAAAATGCCCAGGGAAAGCTCAGATCAGCAGAATATGGTGCAGGGAAGGTTTGAGTGGTTTCTGAGTAGTCAGCTGATACAAAGCTCAGTAGAAGCTTTGGTGAAGCTGCATCAACTTGAAAATGTGATCTTATGCCTTTATGGATCCGTTCATATTCCAATGTCCCTGTGGAATCATATGAAAAGTGTCAGGAACAACACAATTTCAAGGATAACTGGTCTATAAGCATGAGGTGAGTGGGGAATAGTACAGGAGGTTAAGGGAGGCATGTTATCAGAATCCTTGTGTCTGCTAAGAATTGCCTCTAGGGTTTGAGAACAGCCCTTTTCATGGTAAAAATCCCATTTTACTGCAGCCAAAACACAGTGGTGCTTTCTGAGGGGTGGTGTTGAACCGCAGGGTCATTTCTTGTGAGCGAAGAAATCAAAACTTCAAGGAGAAAGGGAAATAAAACTTGATATCTTGAGGTATTTCCCACTTGCAAAGCAGTTTGAAAAGCTTGGTTTTCGCTTTGGCACAGTGTAGAAAAAGCACTGGCATCCAGGAAAGCCTTCCCTGCTCCCCTTCCCTGCCCAGCTCTCCCTGAGATGGAAGGCTGTGATGGAAGTTCTCCATAAAGACTAAACTCCTCAGTCCTCAGCCATGACATCTTTTGGCTGATCCCACCCTCCATCCCGAGGCAATGGGCACAAAAGCAAAGCTCATTTCCAGTCTCCTTGGCAGGGACCTTGGTTAGGCAGGTGAGGAAAACTCGGGGCAGCTGTGCGGTGCACCTGAGTCCTGTCACTGAGTGAGAGGCACAGCCTCGGGGAAAGAGGGATGGAGGGTGGGGACAGTGTTTGGTTTGCACCCTGAGGATTGAGGATGTGACCATGCTGGCATTTTCCCACCTTCCAGCATCTCTCCCTGTCAAGGAAGAGGAGCTTTACCTGGTCCAGGCTGTTGTCAAGTGTAAACCCGCATTTTCCATTTTTTTGGGAACATACCCAAATTCTGCGTGTCTGAAGCAAAGCCCACGGCTCAGGGTCTGGCTCTGTGGTACACTGACTGCAGAGTACCATACAGAATATTCCACGTGCCCCCTGAAATTCAGGTTTGTGCAGCTTGCTGTGGTGCCACGGCCCTATCCAAAGACCTGAGGATGACCCCAGACAGAGCTTCTTGGCTGACCTCAGTGGCCTTGAATCAAGCCGAGTCCTGTCTGCACAGGAGCTCATTTCCTAGCAAAAGAAAACCTTTTTGGAGTAGGTCCAAGCCAGACCACAGGGAAGAGGAGGATTTCCTGGCCTTCTGCCATGCCCTCCGGAGATGTCCACAGAACAATCAAATCCATCCTTCACTGGCCCTTACTCACCGACTTCTCTCTTTCGCAGCCACCAGGGAGTCGGCCTTTGTCCACGCCATCGCCTCCGCCGGCGTGGCTTTCGCCGTGACCCGATCCTGCGCCGAGGGCTCGGCCACCATCTGCGGGTGCGACACGCGCCACAAGGGCTCTCCCGGGGAGGGCTGGAAGTGGGGCGGCTGCAGCGAGGACGTGGAGTTCGGGAGCACGGTGTCCCGAGAGTTCGTGGACGCCCGGGAGAACAGGCCCGACGCCCGCTCGGCCATGAACCGGCACAACAACGAAGCTGGAAGGACAGTAAGGACTTTGAAGTTTCACCTTTCCCTTTGTTATTTTCTTACCTGATATAATGAAGGGTGGCAGGGAATTTAGGGGACTCAAAAGATCTAAATATGCATGAATTTACCTCACAAAATGGTAATACCTGTCCTGTGATAGTTCTAGATCAACGTGCCTGATCTGTGAAAGTTCCACATAATTCACCCACACAGATGTAAGTGCCTGCCTTGGAGTCAGCTGTCCCTATCTCTTTTATAGAGGATGGATCAGGGCAGGTTTAGGATGGGATTTCATCCCATCTTATGAGGATATCTACCCCTAGGAGCTGTGGATGCCCCATTCCTGGAAGTATCCAAGGCCAGGCTGGAGAGGGCTTAGAGCAACCTGATCTAGTGGAAGGCGTCCCTGCCCATTCCAGGGTGGTTGGAACTGCATGGTTTTTAAGGTCCCTTCCAACCCAACCCATTGTGTGATTCCATGATTAGAGTCATTAACTCAGTTAATAATGTCCTAATTTTACCTGTTCCTTTCCACTGACTGTGGGGCACCTGAAGTTTGAGTGCAATTGTCCGTTCCCCTTCCCTGCAGCCTTGTGGGAGCAGAAGAGCAGGAGAGCTTTTCCCACAGCACATCTTCTCAACCCTGTTCTATTTCCCAGGAAATATTTAAACAAAATTAGAGACAATATGACTCTGGTACCTGCTGGTTAAACTTGGAGCATCTCCTGAAGCTGTTTTTACTTCAAACAATCCTGAAACAAAACGTGAAAAGAAAGCACAAAATCTGCCTTACACACAATGAATCTTTTCCCTAGGTGGAATAATCCCAAAAGAGGGATATTCCTTTTTTTTTTTTTTTTTTTTTTTCTTCTCAAGAACAGCCCATAAATGCCAGAAGAATCTAATTTGTGGGGAACAATTTGTAGAACTGAACCACAAAGCCTTTTTTAACAGAGATTATGTCACATCTTCTCTGAGATAACAGAGAACGGGTTAATGTGGTCTTGTCCCCTCAGCAGAAGATCTTGCACGTATCCAGGAGGACATTTGTGCAGTGAGCTGTAGCAAAGCCACCACAGTTGCTGTGCTGGGACACCTGCCCTCAGGCAGGCTGGGGTTTTCTGAGAGCTCCTGAAGGGGATACTGTGAATTCCCAGAAGTGTTATCCCACCTCACACCACAGCAGAGCTGTTGGAATACAACTTTTGAGAGGGAACTATCAGCAGAAACCAAAATTGTCTGCAATGGAGACAACCACAAGCAATGATGTGGTTTCCTCCAGCTCTGGCCTAAATTATCCCCAGTACCCCCAGGGATGGGGCAGTGCTGGTAGCAGTTGCTGGGATACGTAGTGGGAAAAAGAAGGCTGGGGAGAAGCTGTGTAGAGTGGAAAGGAGGGATTTGCTTTAAAGTAAGAATCCTTGGGAAAAGAACGAACAAACATCCCTGTGATCACAGGCCTGCAGAGGTCTTTTCACTCTAAGTCTTGCTCCTTGACACCGAGTTCCTCTAGGACATTTGACAGGTGCCGGAGATTAGAGAGCAGACATCACACCATGACCTGAAATCCCTCTGTTTCAGAAAGCACTGGTGTTTTCCATCCTCACTGTGCCAGCACCCATGGGACAGCTCTTACAGGCAATGTTTCATATTAGTTTCCGTAGGAACTCCAACCCTACCGCTCTGCCAGGAGTTTTGATTAAGTTCAGCGTGATTATATGAACCAAACCTTCTGTGGTTCTCTCTCATCGCTAATTACAACCTGCTTTGCGGCGGGTGATACTCCGTAAATAACACAGGAAAGCACCTGGTGAACACCAAGGTGCTGATTCATGGCAAATCTCCTGGACTCAGGCTGGCACTCGCCTGTTCACGTACCCAGAAATTTGCTGATCACTCTGAAAATGCAGATTATCAAGCTGTTGCATAAGGTTGTCTCCCACCTCAGAGTACTGGAGGGCAACACCTCTATTTATTTAAACTCATTTTATAAGAGGTAAAAACAAGTAGCAGACTTCTGGGATCAATAAGCACCCCCGCATTTAACCCAGGAAAGCATTTTGTTTTGAAGCCTGAGCCTTTCAAATCAAAAGTTGGGCTCTTGGTTTTTTTTTCCTTTGAAATGATTTTAGAAAAATCATGACCCTGGCTTTAAAATAAAAATAAATTCCTTTTCAGTTTCTGAAAGCAGCCATACCAAGGCTTGAACCTTGTTTGCTTAAGTAAACACGAAACATATGTAATGGATGGAGTTCTGTTCTAAATAGTTACGACATTTCATCTTCCTTTAATTTCCAACAGAAAAGCTGCATTTGCCACTTATGAAGGCATTGTTTGAGTAGCTTTGTGTGTTCTTTGTTTCTCTGCCCAGATGTGTTTGAATTCTTTTCCTGGTGACAGCACTGCAATATTCCCACATGAACATTGAGGAGACAGAAGTTAATAAGCTCAGAAATCTCCTTGATGAAAGTTTTTCAGTAAATCCTTAAATTTGAGTTGGGAATCAGAACCAGGCACTGAAAACTGTAGACTACAGAAGTTTTATGGCTTAAAAAACAGTGCCCTGCAGTGAGTAGAGCATTGACTGGAGGATAAGGGGATTTTTGTTCACAAGAGTATAAATATATCTATGAAAACATTCGTAATTCCTTGGAAAACCGTGGCCAAGTAGCAGAATCTCGGAAGTGTTTTAATTACAGGTTAACACGTTGCTTCTCCTCTGCCTTTCTTCTCTTTTTGCAGTCCATCATCGAGCTGATGCACCTCAAGTGCAAGTGCCACGGGCTCTCGGGCAGCTGCGAAGTGAAGACCTGCTGGTGGTCCCAGCCGGACTTCAGGGTCATCGGCGACTACCTCAAGGACAAGTACGACAGCGCGTCGGAAATGGTGGTGGAGAAACACCGGGAATCCCGCGGCTGGGTCGAGACCCTCCGGCCCAAGTACAACTTCTTCAAGGCCCCGACCGAGAAGGACCTGGTTTACTACGAGAACTCACCGAACTTTTGCGAGCCCAACCCCGAGACAGGCTCCTTTGGGACCCGCGACAGGATCTGCAACGTCACCTCCCACGGGATCGACGGCTGCGACCTTTTGTGCTGTGGCCGCGGGCACAACACGAGGACTGAGAAACGGAAAGAGAAGTGCCACTGTATCTTCCACTGGTGCTGCTACGTCCGCTGCCAGGAGTGCATACGGGTCTACGACGTCCACACGTGCAAATAAAGCAGGAAAATCCCTTCGCCGGGCTCCGAGTGGAGAAATGGATTTTTGAGCCTACTTCCTCTGAGGTTGCAGACGTGAGAGAAGTCTACTTTTTTGATATTAAGAGAATAAAAACTGGACAAAAAAAAAATTAAATAAATAAAAAGGCTAAAACTGGTTGGATAGAATAGGTCTAATGACTCCTGGGCTATCCCAAGGTACATCTGGCGGTCACACAAGTTCTGCCCCGATGTTGATGCCTCCGGCAGGAGAGCAGCTTTTTCCACCAGCCCACAGCACCGAGCTGGAAAGAAGAGCATTAGCAAAAGCATGGGTTTGCTCTGCTCTCACCCACCTGAAGTGACTCGTGTCATTAAGTGTCCTTCGAAAGACTCGCATCTTCCTAAGCATCTTCTTTTTCCTCAGCCAGGCAGAGGCTGTGCTGAGCAGCAGCACTGAGCTTTCTGAGAGATCTCTCTGCAAACCTGACTGTGTAATATGAGCAACAGCAGCAAAAGAAATGAAAGCAGGTAAATTAAGGATTTTTTTTTTTTAATAAAGAACGTGCCTACTTCTTTGCTTTTCCCTTGGAACCAGAGAAGTCTACAAATATCTAACAGAGATGGAGAGTGGGCAAGCTCTTGATGTGAACTTTTTAGCGTAGTAGCTTCTGCCAGATTTGACATAGGATTCTGTGACATCTGTAGAAAGGGAAAGAGGGAGAAGAAGAGGGAGAGAAAGAGAGAAAACTGCTGATGACTTCCTGTAAATGCCCTGCTGGCACACAGGTGATGTGCACAGTGTGGAAAACTTCGGTGTCTTGTGTGTGTGAAGTGGACTCAGTGTGTGCGTTGTGGAGGACACAGTCCCACAACTGGGAATGCTGCTCCAGCTCTCCAGCCTGGGACGTGGCTCAGCCTGTGAGTCTTCCTTGGAAACATGAGGTGTAGTGACTCTCCTGGGGCTGGACACCCACTCCTGAGCACGGGACATCCGTCTCCTCAGCGCACCTGGGAAAGGATCGAAAGGGAAAGTGCTCACCCTTCCCACCTGGCTGGGGAGTTCCGTTGCCAGCAGTGGAAAGTGCACTTAGTTCATCCGCTCTCTGCACCTGATGCAGGCTTCCCGGGCACTTGGCAACAGCCTGAGCCCACAGGTCTGTCAGGAACATGGATCTGAAGGACTCATTGTCACCCATAAATTCACATGAGGGTGAAGCAACCCACCGTCACCACCACACCCCACAAGCTGGAGCAGTCTCAGACTCAAGCCAAACCTTGTTCCACACCTAATTCCTACAGCCATTCCCACCTATAAAAGTGGCACAGATTTAAATGGACAAAACCCAGAGTCTGAACCAGCCCAGAGTTTGAGTGAGTTTGGACACAGAGCCAAATCCCAGCTTTGCAGTGCTGGCCCATCCCTGCTGCTCACCCCTGACTCCCCATCTCTGCACGTTGCTCTGCTTTCAATCCCAGATCAGGATCCCAGCTTACAGAAACAGAAACCTCCTCCGTGGGCATCAGGGCTTCCTTCGGGTATCAGCATGAGCTCAGCCCATCACCTTGGTGTTTACAGCACTGTAACCCTGCCTGGGTGATTCCTGGTCAATACTGGGATAAATGAGGGATGAACCTATCATGGAGTCGCAGCCTGTTTTAGCCGCAGACGCACTTGGCCTGTGTCATCTTGGCCTTACCCCTGCTTTTGGGTCCCTATCCTGGAAAAAGGACAATGAATTGGTGTTTATTCTGTCTCTCCAGCACAGGAAGGGAAACAGGGCATGAGCTGATTCCCATCTCATGGCAATGTGGTCATGGCTGTTGGCTGGCTCACTCCTGGAAATCTTTGTAGAGTGCTCCTCTCTGCGTGTCAGCCTTTTTCCAGGAACCAAAGGAGGGAGCACGAAGAAGGAGGAGGGAACAAACAGAGCTTATTCCCATCAGAGAGAAAACAGGAGGAAGTGATGCCTCCGAGGGTTGACTCTGAGTCACGGCGTCTCCTGGGACTACTCCTAGGCTGGTGCAGTTTATGCATCACCCATTTGTCTCAGGGCTGTGCCCAAGGGCACGAACAAGATTTGTTTATTGATGGAGGCACTTCTATCAGTGCTTTGCAAAGAAAAAA
>VXBU01015729.1:333300-381217 GCA_013400315.1 Bombycilla garrulus | reverse complement strand
AGTGCTTTGAAAAAAAAAAAAAAAAAAAAAAAGAAAAAAATGAAGATGCAGTGAAATGAGAGCAGAAGAGAGAGGAGAGAGGAGATCAAGAGAAGCAGAGAAAAATATGGGGAGAAAATCAATCTGTGATGTGTGTCTGTGTAAGCACTGCACCCCTTCGATGGCCACACACCAAGTGGAGAAGGCAATAGGTCACCGAAAACTTAAATAAAGATCAATCCATGCATGCATGACTGATTTTTCATAGGGCAGTCTTGGAGAAAAGGAAAACTTAATCATGGAAAATAGAGAAGGAAGCCACTGCAGGGGGAGATTGCACCTATAACCAACATTCAAACACAATCTGTCAAGAAAGCAAAATGCTCCAGAAAGCCATGTATGGGGTGGAAGACATTACTACATTGGAGAGGATGGGATAAGGGAGGATACATCATCTGATTTACTTAATATGATGCACTGCAAGCAGCCACAGTGAGTGAGGTCAGACACGTCCTGCCAGGACCTTCTGTCAATAAATGGCGACCCAACAGAGAAAGTTCAAATCATTGCAGGCCGCGGTCCCTTCAATCCATTGACTTCAGCGGGGTCACACCCACAGCTGGTTGCACCCAATGATTTTTAATCCAAGTGGTTTCAAACTCCTTCTTTGATACCAAACCAGTGAAGAAATGGGTTGAAGGATTTGGCTTCCATGCATGGAAGCTGGAATCTGACCCCAGCCCATCCACAGCATGTTCACATCCACTATTTCTGATTTTGCACCAGAGCAAGCCCAGCATCACCAGCAGGTGAAGCTTTTTGGGAAGCAGGGGGAAAAAAATTGGAACTGGGCATTTGCTGAGCAATTGCCTCTAGAGGTGAACAAATTTTGACTGCAACAGTGGGATTTATTTCATCTGGTCTAAGATATTTATCTAATTTTCTGCTGGGATCAATGGCTAGAAACAAGTCCAGGAGGTGATTCATTGTAATTAGGATGGTACCTAAGTTGTGTTTGTTACCTGCCCTCTGGGTGTATCTCTGACTTCAGCTGCTGAGCTCAGAGTAGATGATGAGCTCTTCCACGGGTCCAGACTGATGATGTGAAGCCCACCATGAGTCAAGGAGGTGAAGCTACAACCCGATCATCATCTGACAAGGGCTGGAAGTTGTGCTCCTTCCCTCCAAGCTGGGGTCAGGCTTGAACAAGCTCAGTGGTTGGGGACTCCCCCCGCCCCACTCAAGGGGTTTTTAACGAAGCCGATGGCTACTTGTTTGGGTTTGTTATGTAATTAGTCATCTCTGTGATGGTACAATGTAAGGGGTTGAGCCGTTGCCACTAAAGTCAATGAAAAATGCCTGCGTGAATTCTGTTCATCACCCCAAGCCCAGCCAGGAGCTCCTGTCCTGGCTCTGACTCTGCCCATCCCTGAGGGGGGAAAAGAGCCTGTGAGGGGTCTGGCAGCTGGGCCTGCGTCTGACCCCATGGTTTTGGAGAGGGGGCTTGGGCCATTGCTCACTGCTACACATGAATTTGGGAGGTGTCTTTGGAAAACTGGGACCCCTCTGTGCTCCCTGCACCGCGTGTCTCGAGTCAGGCTTTCCGCTGCGCTGGTGAGAAAAGTTTAGTCAATGATGAGTGAGGTGCCATCCATCCCTGCAGGGGATGGTCTAAATACCACCCAGAGCTGCCTTCTGCCTCAGGTTCTCCTGTGGAAAGAGGAGTTTTCACTCATTACTGTCAAGTAGCGTCCAGTAGGACCTCACTTATGTTCTGTTGGGGTCCAGATGTGGTTTCACTGACCCAAGACCCACACAAATCATAAACCTGGGCACTCAGAGACTGCTGGGTGTCCAAAATGACCCGAGATGTCTTTGTGTAGGCAGCTGAATTGGGCACTTCTCTGGAAAGAGTTTCTGGGTTTTCCGTCAACCCTTCTCCCCACCTTGCTGTAATGCTCCAGCTGATGATCAAAAGGAGAACATCATTCATTTCCCACAAATGGGAGCTGATTTCCCAGCAGGGAGCACTTCACCTCCCTGCTCCCTGTTGTCCTTCCCTTCAGTGTCCGCTGGTGAGGTTTGTCCCCAGGCAGGTGGTTTGTACCAGGGGTGCGTCTGGCAGGACTGGGGAAAAGGGACAAGATGTCACCCAACAAAGTAACAGATGTGAAAAATAAAAGTAGAAAAGGACCATAATTCCATCCTCTCACATGCTGCTACCCAACCTCTCCTTTAGCTGAGCAGATGGGTCGGATGGGCCCCGTCAGTTCCGCATCCAGCTCATTAAAGACAGTGGAGTTACCTGTGAGGGGTGAATTTGGCCTCATCTCTTTTCTTTCTATGAAAGAAATGGAAAGTTTAGGAGTTTGGTTATTGTTCGGTTGTTTGGTTTTTTTGGTTTCTTTTGTTTTTTTTTTTCCTCTTGGTTTGGTTTAGTTTTAGAATTTGGGGACTCTTTTTTTCTCAGAGAAAATGAAAATATGGGGAGGGAAGTGCATGAAATTTTTGTTGCTTGACCCCAGTGTATCTCTCTCAGCTGAGTGTTGTGCCCAGCACTGACAGTCTTCTCCAAAGCATTCTGAAGTCTCCAGGATTTCTTCCACTCCTTATGGGAAGCGTCACGTGCAGAACTAAAGCAGTTGCGATTTAATTTTTGGAGGGGATTGCAGAGACAACCACACCACAAAATGCAACATGGAACAGAAATCTCTGAGTCAGCACTGACCACGTCAGCCCTGAGTATTCCAGGTTTTCTGTGTTAACAAACCTCAGAAAGCAGTTTCTCCTGCCTCTCAGCCTCAAATATTTTTGGTGTTTTCATTGTATTCAGGTGTATTACCACAGAAATGTCCACGGATTATGTTACATTTGTCATGTGTGTTCACATTCTTATCATGCCCCCATCCTTAAATTCATATACAGGAGAAACACTCGGAGCCTAGGCTCGCTTTTTTTTTTTTTTTAGCTTCAAAGCTTGGTTTCAGTGCTGAAAATCTGGTGTTTGATGTTGTTGGGGATATTCAGGGTTGCAGCACGAGCGATCTGCGGGAGCTGGGAGTTGTGAATGCAGTCCTAGGATCTGCACTATGGAAATTACTCCAGACTTCCCTTGATGCTTTAACAAAATCCATTTGGGAAGATGAAGACAGGGCCATGAAAGGCACCAAATCCAAGTGCCCTGCAGATGGATCAGCCATTGCACCCGGTTCCATGGGCTGCCCACAGGGAAACAGCTCCTGGCTCTTCCAGAGTCCTGCTCCAGGGCTGAGGCTGCGGGGAAGGGATCGCCCTGCTGGCAGTGGCAGAGTGAGGGGGATGATTGCTCAGATCTGTCATTCCTGAACTCAAGCAGCTGTTGGGATGTGAAGGTGTAAGAGAGTGTTGGATGATGGGAGAGAAGGTGGGCTGGGCAGGACAAGATCTCATCTCTTCTTCATGCCTATACTTTCCTATTTTCTACCTCCCTCCAAGCTAAATCTCGGCTGGTTTGGTAGTGACTTCCCGTGATGGGAGTATCTCTTTTTTTCAGATTTCCCCTCTCTCATTGGGAGCAGCGGTGGCATCTGGCTGAATTCTTTTATTCATGGCTTAACCCTTCCATGCTCCTGTTTCCTGCCTTCCCTTGTGTTCTCCAGCAAAGTTCCTGATCTGCAGCTCCTCACCCCCCAGCTCAGGTCTCTCTTAACAGCTGTGAGGTGCAGATTTCCCCAGTTTGAAATTTTTTTGAGGCTCCTCTGGCCTCCATTTCCAAGAAGGGGTGTTTAGTCCTCATTCCTGCCCCTCCCAGTGCCTCCATGGACTTGGGCAAGTCATTTGCTCCCACTTTGCTGCATTTTCCAGAGGGATCTTTGGTGCATTTCCACCTTGGAGGAGGAGATTTTTCTCAAGTATGAAGCAGGAGCTGATTCCCAGGCAGTGGTACCTACAGTGGGATTTGGAATACAAAGATGCTCAAAGGCAGGTATCTACATGTGTGCTAGGTGCTTAAACCCCCATACAAACCAAATTATGGGCTCCATTTGCCTAAACGTAGCATTTAGGGCTGAACTAAATTATTGAAATAGGTGTCTAGAGCCATCTGAAATGCTCCAGGGTACCCCACCGGCTCCTAAAGCTGCTCTGGAAGAATGTGGGCTTCCCTTCAATCTCAGGGCATATCTGACAGATCCATGCAGATGCTTCTCCATCAGAGATGGGTGTTTAGATGTCTGACTCCCATGCAGACACAGGCTTGTGGACATCCACAAGTGTGTGTCTCCATCCATGAGCAGGATCCCACTCCAGATTCCAAACTCTCTTTAGATTCTTTAAGGCGGAAAACTGTTCACGGTCTCAATTCTCACTTAAGGAGGCAAAAATCAGGTACAAGTGTCTCAAGGGGAGCAGAAGGTGTACCTGTTCTGTAAAAATAATTATTTGAATCCACTTCGCTGCCTGGTTTGTCACGGCTTTGACCCCAAGGGAGCATCTCTGCTCTTCCTGTTGAAGAGCACAGAATGGGAAATGAGCAGGTCCCACCAAGTCATACACGGGCAAGATCCTGCTCTAAGGTGAACCCCTGCCACCCAGAGAACGTTCCTGAAGCCACAAGGGCCTTTTCCACATGACCTCCTCCTCTGTCTCTGTAGACCTTTCCTTACACATGTTCTGCACACCAAGGGAGGTCTTGGACAGCCCTGCGTGGAAGCGGGGAAAGTGTGAGGAGAAGCTTTTTCCTTTTCTTTTTCAAGTTTCTTCTTATTATTTATTAGTATTTATTTATTTCTGTCCATTCATTCCACTCCACCAAAACTCCTGAAGGCAGGTCTGCTACAGACACGGCTGAGCGAGCAGCTGAGTGTCACCCATGGTTTTGAGGGATGGCACCATGGTGTCAGAACTCCTTCCCAACACTTGCCACCCGCTGCTGCCACTTGGAAAGCACGAGAGGTCTGAGTCTTTTCAAGCCAGCCTCCCAAAAACTCCAAAATACAGATAAAATTCTCCTGAGTCTCTGGTGCAGTCCTGGCTCTCCCAGTGCCCCTGTCGCCAGCTGATGGCAGCTCAGCCTTCACCTCCTCATCCCAGCGGGGAGCCACTCGATCAATCCCTTGTGGCATCACTTTCTGTCACTCCCAGGACCAACCCTGCCTGAACAAGCCCTGTCGTAGCTTTGGACTCTCTGACAAGCCCACCAGCAGTGTGGAAGACGTAAAACACAAACCTGTAGCACCCCAGGGGATTTCCCCCACGATACAAAACATGCTTGTCCAGCAGTCAAGGACAAGTATCTTCTTGTGAGTGGGTTTTTTTTTTTGCTGTTGCTTTCCCTTCCCACAGACTGTCTGCCTGATTACATCGCCTTCTTCAAAGCCCCATCACCGTCTGTAACCCCTGCCCTCACCCCACCCGAGCACCCCTGTGTACAGATTGCATGTATGATACAACCTGAAATTCCAAAGCTATTGTACAAAGTAGAGGTGTCACCTTTTTTTTTTTTTCCTCTCAGTATTTTGTTAAGTCTGATGATTTTTTTATGATTATTTATTTTATGAATAAATGTATATATTAGTAAGAGTATATATTTGCGGAAATAACTCATCGGGACAGTGTTGTTGCTCTGCTGTTGTGCTTGTGACCTCATTGGCTTTTACCCTATTTTCTACTGACAGCACATTAGCAATGTCTTGTAACTGTTTTTTGTTACCAGTTAAGTTTGTTAGATGTGTTAACTTTATAATGAAAATTAAAAAAAAAAAAGCATTAATTTTAACCTGCGTTTGGGTGCTTTTTCCCCCTGTAGTTCTGACTGGATGGTGTTTCATATCACAGGCTGAAATTCAGATGGGAAAAAATAAGATATAAATATAAGATATAAGATAAGATATAAGATATAAGCTTCCTCTTGTAGGAGCTGTGTGCTTTGGAAGAAGAGAAGTCACCTGTGTTGTCACCATTTAACTCACACACAGCTTCTGTGGGAGGTGACATTCCAAATATGAACAAAACAAATCCACTCAAACTGCCACGAGTCCGTTTCTCAGCTGAGCATCACCAGGACAGGGACTCAGTTTTCTCCTCCAGAGCAATAAAAACCCAGCATGGCAAAGGGATGAGTTTTCACAATGTCTCTGGAAGGCCCTAAAAAATTTTGTGTTGGTTTTGTCAGTTCCAATCATTCCANTTTCTTTCTTTCTTTCTTTCTTTCTTTCTTTCTTTCTTTCTTTCTTTCTTTCTTTCTTTCTTTCTTTCTTCCTTCCTTCCTTCCTTCCTTCCTTCCTTCCTTCCTTCCTTCCTTCCTTCCTCTCTTCCTCCCTTCCTGTTATTACTTTAGGTTGGGAGCCTCTCGGACAGTCCTGCAGCTTCCAAGGCTGCAATTATGCTGGAAAAAGGAATAGGTTGTAGGGATACAATCAAGGGGAGACACTGATGACAGGCAAAATAGGGAAAATCGTGTTCCTTTTCCTGGAACCACCATGGCTGGCCTTCCACTGAGCCTCTCAGACAAATCTGCTCCTGAAAGGAGCCCTGAAACAGCCTTCCCCATTTCTCCGTCCTCAGTGAGGAAAGGCACCCCTGTGCGATGGGTTCATCGATCCAGAAGGCAGCACAGCTTCTCTTTGGAATTTTCAGGTTTGGCTGGATGGGTGGGTTGGCTGCAGTGGGGACAGGGCAGCATCTCCAGGGCCTCTCTGCCTGTTCGCCTCCCACCCCACTCAAACAGGAATGGATCAGACCCCACAGGAATTCCTGTGGCCTTCACTCTTCAGGAGAGTTTCAAGCCATCCAGCTTTATCCTTCACAGACCAAGAACTTCCTCTAAAACCAATCCTGATGGCTTCTTTATAATTGATAGGGGGATTTAAGCACATCCAGAGATTTACCCCAGCTTTTTAAACCCCCGACCTGGTATAAATCACCTGTTCTCTTACAGAGGCTCTAAATGAGCACATCTATAAATGAAAAACAGCTGTTCCCTGTGAAGGGAGGTGGGCAGCACACTGGGACACCCCAGACAAAATACCCCCCTCCCAAAAACACCCCCCATGCCCGGCTTTGAACGACTCAGGTCAAACACCACGGAGAGCTTTCAGCATTCCGGGCTCAGCATATTTTCCAGAAATAAATGATAAACATTCTTATTAAAGAGCACTTGAGATAAGCCTATTTGTTAAGCTGTGTTGCCTGCTTCGCCAGGTTTGAGCAAGACTCTTTTTTTCTTTTTTTCTTTTTTTCTTTTTTAAACCTAAATAGGGAAAACTAAGAAATGTGTGGGCGTCTCAGTTACTCTCAGCTTAAACATGCTGTTAACCCCTCCAGATCCTTTTAGGAATGAAAGAAAACAAAGTCTTGATAACTTATTGCTGCCTCATGACCTGGACTTTTCGTTATCGGGGAAGCTCTTGAAGTTTTCTTTTATTTTAGTGAAAGAGTTATTTCCCCATGGGAAGGCAGCACAAACTGTGACCACAATTAGCCATGGCAATGGCCTTTGCTCAAGACAACCCAGGTCACAGAAGTCACCTAAACCTGTTCCACAACCAAGTGGGAGATATTTGACATGAGAGCCACGAGTCAAACCTCATCCCCAGGCATAATTTAAGGACTGATGTACTGCAGAGGGGTACCAGGTAACTGACAGTCAGAAGAGTTGAGAAACTGTGCACTGAACTTGGTGAGGCTTGGCCGCCAGCAAAAAATCATAGAATTAGAATTAGTATCAGAATTAGAATCAGATTTAGAATTAGAATTAGAATTAGAATTAGAATTAGTATTAAGATTAGAATTAGAGTGGTTTGGGTTGAGTTGGAAGGGACCTTGAAGTTAATGTCATTCCCTGCCATGGGCAGGGAAACCTTCCACTGTCCCAGGTTGCTCCAAGCCCCATCCAGCCTGGCCTTGGACACTGCCAGGGAACCAGGGGCAGCCTGGATCTGATTCTCTCTCTCTGGAGAACCTGTGCCAGGGCTTCAGCACCCTCACAGGAGAGAATTTCTGCTGTATCTAACTTAAATTTCCCCTCCTTGAGCATGAAGACGTTTCCCATTCTCCTATCACTGAAGTTCCTGATGAAGAGTTCTTCTCCAACTCTCATGCAGCTGCTTCAGATCCTGGGAGGTGCTGTGACCTTCTCCTCTCCAGGCTGAACAACCCCAGATTTCTCAGCCTTTCACCTCATCACTGACTGAGCTACTCCTAAGCAAACCATGGCCAGGTTCACATTTCTGGTAGCACTTCACCCCCTCTTCTGACTGCTTTCCATCCACAGGCTTCCCAATCCTGTGGGAACAGTACCTCAAACCAGCCTTGGAAGTGCCAGATCCGTAGGAACCCTGGAAATTGTTCTGTACCCAAGTGCTTTGGCCCCAGCCTGGTGGAAACCGTCCACCCCAACGTGAGCAAGGCACCCAAAGCCCCACAGAGTCACAGCTTTGCCACACAGGCCCCACGGATTACAAGGAGTGGTGTTGAAATTTATCTTCATTTTCCAGGGTCAGGATTAAATGAGTGAGACAATATTTCTTGTTGGGACTCAGATGTTTATTAATTCTTACTTGTGTTACAGTCCTATGAACTGTGAGTTCCACAACACTTCAAGTTAACAAGCTAAAAAATGGCTCCTAATTCTTTCTCTACAAGGCCTTTTAAGGATAAACTACCCAATTAAGAAATGCCACTGAAATTATTCTTACTTTTAACCCAATAAAAACCCCAGTGGCCCACAACGCAGACTTTTCTATTCAATCACACAATATCACCCAGACCCATGAACAAGAAGGTGAAGAAGAAGAAATCTCCACCCTAAAACCTCCATCTTGCTTTTTATATACATTACTACATTGTAAAACCTTAAACTCAAAATTTTCCACCATGTGATATGACACACTTCTATTTAAACTCCACACCCACAATCCCAGTTCTATCGTTCAGTTTTGGAAGCCTTCTCCACGGCCTCAGGTCAAATGCAGTGTTCTCCAGGGGGTCAGTGCCTGCCAGCACAGAAAGTCTGAAATTCTCAGTGACCAGGGCTCCAAGAGAGCGGGGTTCAGCTCATGGATTCCTGTTCTGTAAATTACTGTTCACGATAAGTTGAGGGATTCATTTTGCCAGGAGGGCTGAGTGCTGCCTGTATCCCCTTGGAAATCTGGATGTCCCATGGATTTGGCACATACAGACCCTCCAGGAGGACCCTGTCCTTCTGGACTGGCAGGAGCATACCCAGAGGAATTACACTGAGATACCACAGATGGTCCTGGACACCTGTGTTCAGCCAAGCACGTGGAAAATCCCATCTCAGAGCCTCCCAGCACATGCAGGCAGCACTTTGCATACTGCCACCCAAATTATGACATCTTAATCTGCAAGTTGAATCCCGCTTGAGCAATCAGTCCTATCCAACATCCTTTGAAGCTGTGAAATCCGGCTGAAAGCAGCTCCTGACCAGCAGCTCACCAGGCCATAAAGAAACACACTGTGACCCAATAAAATCTGAAAGCTTTGCCATCTCATTGCTACCCAGCCTGGCTTTGGAATTTGCTTACTGATGTCTTTTATTTGCAGGTGTGGAAGGGTTTTTTCCCCCCATCGTGCAGTCATTTGGAGGCACATAGCCAGATTTGCATTCCACAGGGCTACAATCCGGTCTGGGATTTGCCTGCGAGTGTCAACAGGTGAAGTGTTAACTCATGAACTTGGTGCTGGTGTTAAGGTGAGGTCAGCTCAGTTTCTCTTCAAGCTGGTTTCATGCAAGGACAGCAGGGTCAAATCACTTTAATGGTGATTTTAAACAGATCTGTGGTCTGGACCTGACCCTTTGAATCCTTATGCCCTTCTTCCTAGTCCAGGAACATCCCAACACCCTAAATTTTGTCTAATTTTTTGTCAGAGAGGAGGCACAGCAAGGCTGTGTTGACTACTTCTCACCAAGCCCTTGAGCTCTCAGAAATATGCTTACTCAATTTTTTTTTCCTGAAATATCTGATATAATTCTCAATTTTGTGTGTGGGAAAGAGTGGTGGTAGTGAAGAAGTTCCAGCTTCGCTACAGTGGGAATTTCTTTCATGCAGGAATCCGGGGAGAGCCTTGAACCTGTTTGTTCTGTCCTAATCAATGAGCTGGTTTGTGCAGGAAGTGTCTTTCATCCTGGGAATGTCAAGGCCTTTCTGGCAGCGTATGGAAATCCAGGTACAATGTTCCACTCCCTATCAGACAGAGACTGGAAGCCAATGCCCTGACTGACTCACCAGCCATCTCCCAGGGACTGATAACTCCAGCCTGGTCTTGAGCAACCCCGCTGGAATTCCAGTTTCAACAAACTGCTGCTTTCCAGAGGACAAATGCCCCCTCTGGAATTTCTGTTCCTCAAACTGCTCCTTCACGAGCAACACACCCAAATTCCAGGGGCTATCAAAAATAAAGAGGCAACTTGGGTCGTAAAGAAGCAGCTTAGTCCTGCTTACTTTCTAGACCTGAGTTCATGGAAGGGACCACACGGGAGACTTGGGTAATCAGGATGAAGATGGGTGAGTTTTTTACAAAGAATTGTCACTGTGAGTGCAGAATGCGATGAGACACAAACACCTACGGGCGGTTCTGTCTTCCACATTTCCGTGCCAGGGCTTTGCAGGGGATTTCGCTCTGTTGTGCTTTCCTCGGTGCCCGTTGGGACAACGCGGTGTCTCGATGAAGTGGAGAGGGCAGGACAAGTAAATAGTCCTGAAGTGGGTAAGGGAAGGACTTTGGCTGACATGAACAGCTAAATCAATAAGGAAACTTGTTCCTGCTTCAGTCGTGGGGTGGAACACCACCCTCCAAGCACCACAGTCACACAGGAGGAGTTTGGCACACGGAGGGCTGGCAAGGCGCTAACCTTTAGGCTTGTTAATGAATGATAATTGAGTGGTCCTCAAGAGCTCTGAAGAAGTTCCCCAGCTCCCAGCTGCTAGTTCAGGCTGGCAGGGGCTGCTCAACACACCTTGCCTTAGCAGCAGATGTTGTTGCTGCTGGGGGAAGAGAAAGGTTACTTATTAAAAAGCAGCAGACACTCCAAACACGGAATAAAATGTGGCCAAAAGACTGGCTGTGCAACTTGGATGGACTAGCTTTCCTCCCTTTTAATTAGGGTGTTTTGATAGCTGGGGAGCACAACGAGACCCAGGCGTCACTGTTGTTATCACGGCCTCCATCCCAATGATAATCCTTGTTTTGAGGTGGTGCCTCTGGGCTCGTCGCTCCTGAGGACCATCCCTCGTGCTGGGTGATGCCC
The DNA here is from genome assembly GCA_013400315.1 of Bombycilla garrulus. Lineage (NCBI taxonomy): Eukaryota > Metazoa > Chordata > Aves > Passeriformes > Bombycillidae > Bombycilla > Bombycilla garrulus. Next base: position 369,990 of record VXBU01015729.1, on the reverse strand, counting down.
AAACACAGCACAGGGTGGTGGACCCTGTCCTAAGGAACTTCCAGGCCCAGTGGTCTGGTTTGGGCTATCTCTGCTTACATCCGTGGTGATGCTGATAAATCCAACCAGCTCCCAGCCGTAGCCACTGCCTGAGCCAGTTTGTCTGTAAAAAGAGCTGTACCCAAGGAGGTCACACAGCTCTACACGTCAAGCAGATGTCCTGCAAATCATCTAAATGCAGAAAAGCATCAGATTTTTAACAGCACAATGACTGGTTAACAAAAGAAAGACAGGTCCACCCTTCAGCACCATTTATCAAACCTGTAATGTCAAGGAAATTACTTTTTTTCACTTGTGGCTTGCAATTAGTACAAGCCAATAAAAAATCTTAACGTTCTGCTAGCTCATCAAGCAGGTGGTTAGAGCTTGCTGGCCTGAAGAAGGTGGGAACTGCTCTGTAAGCACAGGTTGTGTGGTGCAAGCTGGAATAATCCACCAAAGAATTCCTCGGGGCAGCCAGGCTTTGGGACACATTGGTGCTGGGAGGAGAACGTGGATCAAATACCCTCCGTTTCTCATAATACTACACCCAGGAGACACCCTCTGTAATTAGGGTGAGAGCAGCAGAAAAGAGGTTTTCTGCTCATGGGGGTTTGATGGTAGAAATCTCCACCTCAGGGAGCTGTAGGTATTGAAATTTATCTGAATTTAAGAAGCAAAATTTATCTGAATTTAAGAAGCAACTGGACAGTAATCACCAAAGAAAGACACAAGAGGAGGTTTTATACTGAAAGACTCGAGTTGTCTGTCAAAAACCCCAGCTGGGTGTTGCTGGGAGCTGAGTGGAAGTATCACCCTGGATTTGTCCTGTTCTCCTGCTCTTAAGGTGATTTATTTTCTCAGTCTGACTGAAAAAAAATGAAGACAGTGGTCATTTCACCTGATTTTAAAAAGATTAAAAGCTTGACAAACCTTCACAGCCAAGGAGAGAGCGGGACATGTCCAGCAAGTGATTTGCATGAGCAACCTTGGGTGTCTGTTTTAGGAGATGAATCTCCCCCTCGGGGTGACTCTCCTCTCCCTTGACCACAAAACAAGCCTGGGCTGACTAACTTGGACCTGGGCATCTCACTTTTAGAGGTGTAAATTAGAGCTGATGAAACCTTCCCAAAATTGCATGCCTCACCTCAGATTTGCAGGATTCTCGATCGTGAGGTGGAACTTAGAAATCTAAGTATCCCAAAAAAAAGGTACAAAACACTAAAGAAAATGTACACGTGTTTCAAAAGTGTTTTGTGTGGGTTAAATAAATTTTGGTATCAAAATTTCCTTTGAACGTGTCAGCTCCTGGCCCAAAAATAGCTCTCCCTGAGAAGTCTACTGTGCCTTCCATAAGAAGGAAAACCTCTTGATAATCACAGGACCTGAAGAGTGAAGGCCACTTCTAACTGGGGAGAAATTTGCAGCTGAAGACACCGAAACAAATTCCATTTTTCACCAAAAAATGGCCTCAGCGTCTGCCCAGACCATGAAATAATAAATCCTTAATGGCATTAATCTGAACAGCTGCTGAAGAAGCACAAAAGCTTGAGTTGAGTCAGCTGGATTTCGACTCTGTGGCTGCAAGGAAGGTTCAAACCTTGAAGGTGTTCAAACCCAGCCCTCACCTTGCTAAATTTTTCCCAGTGTGCCATTGGTGGTGAGTGGGCTCCTCTCCCAGATCCAAAGCCATCAGAGCTGTCATCTTTCACTCACACAAGGATTTTTGTTGGATTCAGGAGCTGGCTGCAAATCCATATTGGGCATGATTTTGAAGAGTAAATTTAAGGGGCTGTAACTCCACAAGTGCCACGAGCTCAGTTGGTAGTGCTGTTTTAAAAGAAAAACGTGGATTTTCTGTGGGAAAAGAGAGGAAATTTGGGACATTCCATTCCTAACCTGCTGCAGACTGACCGCCAGAATGTAATGATCGTTCCCATTGGGAAATGAAGTTGGTAATGATTTGTGAGGACAGAGGAACTTGCACTTATTCCAGGTCCATGACCTCTTAGTCTCAGGGATGTGCAATTCCATGTGAAATTCCTCAGTTCTTGGGGATACTCTAAAGTGTCCAGTTCACACAGTGGTCTTCAACTATAAACTTCTCAAAACAAGCAGAAAGCAAAAGTTGCCTCAGACTTTGGATACTTGGAATCTTCAATGGAAAGCCTTGGAATCAGCAGCTTGGAGAATCAGTGTGAATTAGACCTGAGTCTTCTGTAGGTGTGTACTCCATGCTCTAAATTTCTGGTTGGATGTTCTTTGGCTGCTCCACTCCATCCTGGACACTTTGAAACCCCTTCGTTAAAGACCATCTCTTCCATAAATCTCCTCTGACCTCCAAGGTGACCTCATTAGCACTGATCTTTCAACAGTGCCACCATGGGCAAGAAAAAAACCTCCATGGACAGTTTATTCCAGCCTTCTCAACCCATGGAGAGGCTTCAAAACCCACCCCTGGAGCAGAGCACCCACTGAGATGGTGGAAAACCGATTATGAGTGTCTGGTTCCACAAAGACAAGAGTGTAAATCCATAAATGAGCATTTTTCCATTTGGCTTGACTTCCAGTTTTGTTCACCAGGGCAGCATGGAGAGACATCTGGTGGCTGAATTATTTTCTGCAAGCAAATTGCAGGAAATGTGTGTTTGGGGAGGTGTTTTTGGAAGGGGGATGTCTCAAGAACGTGTCCCTCAAGAGGCATGACACCCCTGAGATCACATGGAGCCTCATCATGTGCTGCCACATCTCCCACACCAATAGCAAACCTTCCATCTGTTCTTTGGGGCAAAAAAAAATGTGACAAAATGAGTCTGTTGAGACAATGGATCTCTTCTTGCTGCCTCAAGTGTTGGATTTTGCTGTAAACTGCCAACAGCCTGTGTCTCTCATCCTAGTCCTCTCTCATTCCAGCTCAGAGGACATCCACAGGGTGTCGACCAATCCCATCTTGATTTCTAGTGTTCTAAAGAAAATATTGGGGGAGAAGGAAGGTTTTCTCCCTCCAGGCTTCAAAAGAAGCTCCTCTGCACTTGGCAGCAGAGGTCCAGGTGCGGCAGAGAGTGATCCCTGCAGTCCACCAAGACAAAGTCTGGCCAAAGAGAATTGCAGCACTAAACCAGGATCTGGAATTTAATCCTACAGAGGCAGCACTGTCAGTAATTCCTCCAAATTCTCCACTCTCATGACATGAAACCTTCTCAAGAACTTCAGGTGTTACAGTTGGGGTGTTGATGTCTCCACCTAGACACACTTTTGCTCATTGTAAATCCCTCCAGACTCCAAACCCAAAGAGTCACCTCAGAGGATGAAATAATAGGGAGGAAAAAGTGACCCAAATGAGCTGCATTCTGTACTGTTGCCCCACATTGCATCGTTTTCCCATTTTTCCTGGCGCCTTAAGAACTGAAGTGCAACATTTCCATTATCCTTTTTTTTTTTTTTTTTTTTTTTTTTTTTTTTCTGGGATTTGCTGAGATACCTGGATCTTCAATGGCTGTTGTAGGCTGTGCCCATCAGCAAAGGTGCTTCCATAGTAACAGAGACTCTTTGGTCCTCTGTGCTGGACAAGGTTTTTAGTTCAACATTTCTGTCTGCTTACCTCTATTTTACAAGGGAGGAGCAGAAGCACAAAAAAAAAAAAAGAAGAAAAAAAAAAAAAAAGAAAAAAACCCCAGAATATAAATTGTTTCACTTGGTTTTGGCCTCCTAAAATTGAGGAGCTGAGTCTCTTGCTGCCCTCTGGAAAGGCAGATGGAGATCCCTCATTCTGCAAAAGCTGCTGATGTACCACACCAGGAGTTAGAGCCTCACAGTACCCCCAACACAGATGGGATAAATCACTTTCCAGACACCCAGACCTCTCTAACTAATGGCAGAAGGTGGAAGACTACCTTGGATTAGGCATTAATTTTGGGTAAATAATGCGAGATGGATCCCACAGCAAATAACTCGCCCAGTGTTGCATTTGTATCACAGGGATTGAATCCCCGCACTCCAAGGGCCAACCCAACCCTTGTAAGATGATTTTGGCCAACATTTGATCCCCACATTGGGTAGGGAATGGGTCCTGCAACACACTGGACTTGCAGCCTGTGCTCTCCAGAGCCATCCATCCATATCCTGAGGACCTGAACAAATGATTGCAGCAGGAAAAGGGCCCTGAGGTTCATTCTGAGCATAACTTGATGAGATAAAGCCCAGCCTACGTCACAGATGGGAGGCTGCAAACCCTTCACCACCACAGGGCACAATCTAATCTACCGACCTCGTTTGTCTGATCTCTCCAAATTTTGACTAATCTAGATGAGAAGAAGGTCTTGTATACCCAGAAGCACATTTCTCTGCTCTGGTCATATCAGATGGCCCAATAAAAGATATTCCCCCTCCCCACAGATTCTGGAGTGGCCTTTATCCATTTTAGGGTTGATTTCCCTCTGCATTTATGGAGCATCTTTCAGTACAAGATCAGGGGCTGGACCAATTTCCCCGACAATACTGGACTGGAGGGAACATCCTCACAATTCCCTCCGCCCAAAAAAGCTAAGCTTATTTATTTTCCATCAAACTGGGGGACCCCCTGCAGTCATCTCTCCTCTGAGAGATGGTTCTGAGGCTCAGAGATGCTGCCTGAACATGTGTCGTTTTTATCATTCCCCATAGGCCGTACTTGGTTAAAAACCCAGAATCAGCACCTCCTCCACGGACAGGATGGATATTTCTGCAGGCAGGTCAGTGCCAAGCAGCTGGTGCTAGTTTCCCAGTGGAGCCATGTTTAAAATGTTTAAAGGCATTTTAAACCCAGCACAGAACATGCACGGGGAGGGAACTGAGCCACACAAAAGACAATGCTTGGCAAGGGGTAACGGTGTGGGGGAATTCATGAGAAGGTGGCAATTTCTGAGAAACCCAGAATCACCACTGAACTCAGGTGCACAGATTTTTGTCCACTGGCATCTTAAATGTTTATCTCAGGGACTGCAACAAATTTTTCTCACCCTGGGAACACAACCCATGCCTGATCTGAAGTGGCAGGATCAGCCCCATCTCCCGTCTGGGAATTGAGGTCACCTGAAGGAAGATTTATTTCACCACCACTCTCACAGTTCCAGATTCAGCTCTGAATTTTGGCTTCCTTTCTGATCAAAGAGAGGTGAAATTTTATACAGAGCAATTCTTGCACCCAAAGATACCCGAAACAGCTGACATCCTTGTGGAGGAGCCTCTCACTCCGTTATCTGGTGAGAGAGACAAGGTGGGCAGCTCATGCTGCACAAGGTATTTCAGTAAAATACGTTTTAAGGAGGAATCCTCAATTTTCCCCACGTGATGCTGCAGATAAGACCATGATCTGAGCACGGCATTAATGAGCATTAATGGCATTAATGATCTTATCCCATTAATGACCCTCTTTACGTCAGATATCTCTGCACGTTACCCTGTGCTGTTTTACACATAACGCAAAACACAAAACAGCAAGCTCCTTCCTCAACAGGGTAATTTATCTGGAATAAAATCTCTTTCCTCTGGAATAGTGACACCATAGAAAGCTAATTCCAAAATAGCTATTCTGGTCACATTTGCCACGAAGACAAGTCCTAAGGAGATGTTAAACTGGCACCACAGACCTCAGCATTGTGTCCCCTGTAGAGAATTTCTCAAAGAATGTCTATTGTCCTGCTTGCCTCTGACTGAGAGATGATAAAACCAAGGAGCTGAGGGGAGCACAGAAAGGAAAAGCTCTGCTGTCTCGAGTATTCCACGTTGCATGGGAAATCTGGGCTCTTTTCTGGCAAATGTATTTTAATTACCTCCTTTTGTTTACAGGACCATTTCGTGTAGCACTGCCCTTGCCAAGCAGCCCAACAGCCTCTCCAGGCATTTCTCTGCCAAAATTATCAGATCTCTTTAAAAATCATGACATCTTGGAGATAATTCGTGCTGGATCCATGCAATTTATTTTCTGAGTTTTGAGTCCTCACGGGGATGTTTCCTCCAACCTGGTTCTGAGGTTTTGTTTCTTTTCAGCTCGTTTATCACATGGCTGAGAATGTAAACACAAGGAAAAGTCCAGATATAAAAGGTCTGAAGTTGAATCATAAATTGGCATAAGCAAGAAAAAAATCAGGTAAAAAGTAACAATAGTTCAACAGGGCACACAAAATTGTGCACAAAAACAAATGAAAATCATATTTGTTCATCCTGATGCTGATGCTGGTAGAGGAGATACCTTTAATAATCCTTGTCCAGTGAACACTGCAAACAAATGTATGTGAGAGTCTTGGAATGAAACTATTAAACTTTTTCTAAGGTAATACAGAGCCTTTTTTTACATTGCAAAGAGATAAAAAAACCGCTGTCAGTGAAATCCCTACTAACTCTGGCTTTAGTGTCTATCCAATGATGACACTGAGATTTGTACCAAAAGAAGAAGAAAATCGTCTGGCAAATTCTCTTTGCCAGATTGTCATCCTTAACCAGAGCCTACTCAGGGAAAGCAGTCAGGGGCTCAGAGCAAGGGGAACACCCTGGAGTATAATTAATTCCAGGGAAATTCAGGAGCTATCCGAAACAAAAAACACACTTGTGTGAATGAACAGATGAATAATTTCTCTCTGGGACTTATTTATCCAGGGACTACCCACAAATGAAAAAGAAGGAGGAAGATTTGTTGGATTATTTCTGCTGTTCCGGGACTGCCAAGGGTGTATTACTGTCCTTGCTTCTATATTCTGTTTATCCAGGATGCTCCCTGTGCCTGGAGTAGCTCTGCTGGGTTAGTAGGAACCTTGCATGAGTAAGGATCACCTGTGGGAGGGCAGCCCAAAAAAGCTCTGATCCTCCAGCTATCTCCAGGCAGGGACCTTTCATTTTTAAATTGTTAATAAAGGGACGTGCGCACCACCAGCAGCCACCACCCACCTATTTAACAAACTTAACTGTGAAATTGGATCCTTCCCATTTCGCCTGGGTTTGCCTTTGATGCAGTTCCAGAGCTTAGGTTGCCTTATTTGCCTTTAATTTCTAATCCAGGCATATGGCCAAGTTTAGGACACACTGTCTCTTGTATTTCAGTACCTTCAGCACGGGCTGCAGCAGGTCCATGAGCATCCTACAGCCCGAGGAGAGCTCTCATGGATCAACCAAAAGCCCCCTGAGCTGCAAAACTCATCTCCAAGAGCAGACAAAAGAGGACAGTTAGAGATGACCACAAGGCACACGGCGCCTCGAGAAGGACTCCTGTGATGGCCCTTGTCGGATCTCCAAGCTTGTGACGAGGGAAGCCGAGTGTTGTGAGGATGAGAAGTGTCCTTGAGAAGGTTTTGCTCCAGCAAACACCCTCAGCCACCCCTGCTTGGCCCCTTCCGGGTGTACGTCCTTCTTGCTGACCTCAGGTGTCCAACAAAGGGTGCTGGGGAGCGGCTGTGGGGTCAGGAGCGGGAATCACAGCATGAAACCCGATGGAGAGTGCTGGGTGTTCCCTCCAGCAGGACGTGGTGCTCAGTGAAGGACAGGTGACATTCCTGAACGGTGCCTGGAGATGGGCAGAGAAGGATCCAGGACAGCAGAGTAATGGTGGCGAGGTTTGACTAACGAGGAAAAGGCGTGTACGGCCATGAGTTAATGTCTGAGGGATCTCTAGGGTAGGATTCCTTAGAAGAAGATCTTCTTATCACCTGCTCTGAAAGATCCAAGGATGTTTTCACACTTGGAAAGGGCCAGGAGCAACATTACACAAAGGCGGTTCAAGTGTTTTTCTGGGACATTCCCTCATGACCTCAGGCGGAAAGCACGATGATGCTCTCTCCTTCCTCAGAGCAGACTGGAGAGGAAACATGCTGGGGTGGGATGGGGAGCAAACACCTTCTCCAGAGCAAGATAACCAACAGCTTCGGTGTGTCTGGCTCATCACCAGACATGTCAGTGTCTCGGGCTGCAGTGTAACACCCACCTACACCGGGCTGACTCACCGCTGAGATCCCTCTGCACCAGCAGCCTCAGCTCACATCCTCCCTTCTTCTCCCACTGTCGGAGGTGATTCAGGCAAGCAGGGGTGGACTTGTCCTCTCAACAAGTGCCAGGAGAACAAAAAAAAGCCCCCTCCCTCCCAAGCATTATGCCAGGGATAGGGAGACAACTCTATCCCTGGGAGCGCACACAAAAGAGACTCAACTCTAGAAAACACCCAGACCGTGCAAGGCCTCCCTCCTCCCGGCTGGCATGGGAGCCCTGGGTCCCCCAGTTCAAAACATCTCAGACTTCCTGGATGAGCTTAGCTGAGGGCTGAAAACATGAAAAAGCTTCCCCTGTCCGAAAGCCAAGTGGCGAGGCTTGTACGGGACGGGACCCTCCGTGTGCCACGGGGAGAACGGCTGGAGCAGTCCCCCGTGCTCAGGGGCTGCTGCGGGGCAGAGGAAGACACAAGGTCCGTCTGTAAGGCTGGACACGCCACCCCTTCCAGCCCCAAACACACAGAGGCGGCCCCAAATCTACCCTGCTCACCCAGGTGACCTGGTTCTGTTGTCACTAGGTTGGAGCGGAGCATGTCCTGATTAGGGGGATGTCCCACAATGGGACAGTGAGTGCCCTTCTGTCCCTCAATTTTCACCCCCAGCCCCTGATACTGGGCTTTCTATTGACCTCATAACTTGGAGGGATAAGGGCTCACCCCGTTTAAGTCCAGTTTAACTCCGCTGCCCTCAGCTTTACACCAGGAGAAGATCTGGCATTGTGCTTTGTCACCCCATCCCTGGTGCTGGATTCTTGGGATGGAGAGGTTTTCTTTTGATAATTTATTTTTTCCTCCTTCTTTTCCTACTTCTTCTCCATTCCTGAGAAAGCCTGGAAAAGGTGGCAGCCACTTTGTTGCCCAAGCAAAGGAGCTGTGGCCATGGGCTTCCAACCCCCAGGAAAGCTGGGGTGCTCCACACACCCCACACACCCCACACCATCTCTGGAAGCTGAGGGACCAGCGGGGTTCAACACCCGTGCTGTGTCCAGCAGCCTTTTCCTCCCACCTCCCAGACAATGCCGCCCCTCAGTGCATTTAGGACTGGTGTGTGAAGAGGGAAAAATAGCCCAGAAAGGAGATGGATCACACGTGAAAAGCTACTTAGCCTCTAAATAAAAGAGGAGAGTGATTAAATTGCTTGTCTGTATCTTCCCTGATGGGTTGAGGATTGACAGACAGACATTTCCTTGCTGATCTTTAATGCCATTACAGTATGCTAATTGAATACTTCTCTAAATTTAAAATGTATTGACATTTAAAAACATGACACATTTTACAACCAGCCCACTGAACAACACACTAATGATTTATTAACTGCTTCTAAATGTTAAAAATAGAAGCTCGAAAGAAAACGTTTCCCTTTCCTCTTCCCTTTTCTGGTGGCAACTGTTAATAAAGGATTTAATCACCCATTTTACATCCTGCTTAAAAAAGAAGGGGCTTTCCTGATAACAGATGCCCCTCTGGCCAACTGGCAAGGAGAAGGGGAATGTATGAGGGATATAAATGTATTTCAGAGGACAGCCAACAAAAAGAGGGAGAGGGGGAGAGAGAACGAGAGGGAGGAAGAGGAGGAGGAGGAGAAGGGGGGAAGGAGAGGAAAAAAAAAAAAAGAACCTGAAAGGATTAGAAATTAAAAAGAAGGTATTTTGTGCTGAGCTAAATATTATTTTGTTTCCATTGAAAGGGTTAAGAAAACAAAGACAGAGTTGACAATTTCTCCCGACTGGAAGCTGGGAATGGCCCACGGTGGCACAATGCTATTATTCTTGCATGGGCCCATTCTCACTGGATTTTCCACAAAATCTTTAATAATTTGATTCTTTTCAGCCTCAGCAGCCAGCTGAGCTCTTTAAGAAACAGTAACAAAAACCCAGAGAAAAACCCACTACTGAGAGGGGAGCTTTGGCGGAGAGCTGAGCTGAAGCCGATTAGTTTGGCCTGAATAGAGCCAGCCGGGTCCTCGAGCTCTTGCTCAGCCTGGAGCCCTCTGTCTCATTCATTGCAGTACAATATCACCACCAGAGCCCAGGCCTAGACACTAAATTACACTATTATAAAACTAGATTGATACACAAACTTTCCCTCCCAGGCTGAGTAGGGGACTTTTTTTTTTTCCAACAACGTGTTGTGGTTTTTTGTTTTTTTTTTTTTTTTTTTTTTTTTTTTTTTTTTTTTTTTTTTTTTTTTTTGTTTGTGTTTTTTTTTTTTTTTTTTTTTTTTTTTTTTTTTTTTTTTGTGGTCCGGGGCAAGCTCGGGGCCTATTCAAGCGTTTTGAAGTATGGCCATTCATATCGAGCATATCAATTCTTAATGGTGCCACACACACAAACTGCAAGCACGGGGACACAGCCCCGCGGGGGAGGGCGGCAGGAGCCGGGCGGAGGCTGGCGGGGGTTTTGTCGGGGTTATCTCCCCGAAGACCCAGCAGGGCAGGAGCCTTTCATCGGCCTGAGGCAGCTCCCATTGTCTCCTGGAATTCGCGTCGGGCCGGGCATGGCGTGGAGTGGGAAAGGGAAGGGTTTGACTCTGGCATGAGCCCCCCTGAGTGTCACCTGTCCCCGCCTCGGGCCGGTCCTCGAGTCCCTTGGGTGACATTTCTACGTGTGCATTTTTAGGGGGTGAAGAGAGAAAAATAAACATCCTCGAGGTCCCCTTTAGGGATCCTCCTCTTCCGTTTCAACAGGCAAAAAGTGGAGTTTGGCTTTGGCCACGCGATCCCAAAAAACAGAGATTTTGCAAGGTTGGCTCCGGGCCCTGTGTTTTAACCACACCAAACCTCAGCAGCTCAGGGTGGCAAAATCTGATTCGATTGCACAGCATATTCCTGCAGCTCCAAACCTTCACACAGCTGGCTTTGGGATGTTTTTAGACCCTTGAGAAACGCTAAATCCTTCTTTTGGAGAAACAAGGGTCCTCAGCAAAGAGTCCTCAGCATTGTCACCTCCTTCAGCCTGGAGGGAAGCCCCTTTTTGTAACATGTTCCTCATTTTGGGCTCTAAAACATCGAATTAGGAATGCCACTTTGGAAAGGAGCAAGCTGGAAGTGGGAAGGGGAGGGAAAAGCAGGGGTCTGGAGGAAAGAGGGGTTTATAGAACAGAAAACATCCTACACACCCTCATCCTCATGGGCAGGATGCAAAACACCATCTGAACACACAGGACACAGCGATGGCCATGGAAGGCTCTGCAAAATCCTCTTCATATTTAATTTTCCAGTGTATTTTTGGGTGTGGGGGCTGCATGTCTCCATGAATTCTTCTCGTTAATCTTTCCCTGGAATTTATCTACCTTAATCCCTGTCTAGCTGTTTGTTGGTTTGTTTTTTTCCTTGCCCTTGCTGCAATTTTTTCTGTTAACGCAGATACTGTTAAAAAAAGGAGGAAATACAGGGTTTTGCTTATTTTTCCTGGAAAAAATGCATGGGGAAAAAATAATCCCCCATTTCCTTGCCTGTGCTGGCACTCGTGGAATTTATTTTCCCCAATTTTTCGCTTTCTTTTCTCAAAGCCACATCCATCAATGAAAACAATCTCCCCCCCTCTGCCTCCAAAACCTCAGGCTCCCCAAATGCTCTGAATATATTAAAAGCAACACAAAAAGAGCAGCAACCCAACATGCAAATTAAATTAAAACTTACTCTCCACAAGGGGGGAATAAACAAACAAACAAAACCCCCACAGCTTATATCTGCACAAAGAGGAGAAATTAAAGGAGATTTAACAGTTGGAGGAATTTGGACCCTTGTCAATAGTTTTTCTGAATGGGACCTGTTCCATGACATCAGCACCAATTCTAATATTGGCTGGAAGAGAGAGAGAGAGAGAGAGTTTTTCCCAAATCATTCATGAACTGGAAAGTGTTTGGAGTAGTTTCCACTTTGAATATTTTGGATATAAAACAGCCGTTATCAATGCCATCTTCGTCATCCCAAAGTGTTAATGTGGCAAGTTGGGCACATGGCTGCAGCAGGTTTGGAGCCCTCTAATTAAGACAGTACAATTAAGAAATGACACAACCCATGGTTTGCTCCCCAGTGTCTTTTTTTTTTTGGTGTTGTCACGAATGTGGGGTGGGTTTCTCATGAGAATTGGGTGTGCTTTGTGGCCTGGGTGCCTGGGAGTGATACGGAAACCCCAATTAGGGCAGGAGAAATAATTAGCATTGCAGCACAGGGAGGAATGACCCTAAAACATCTGAAAGCTGAAGCTGCTTGCAGAGAGAAACAAAGGAGCCTGAGAAGAGAAGAAAGCAGCAATTAGAAAGGAGAGAATGAGCTGGGGTGTTGAAACATAGATCTGTAAATGGACACAAATTGTCCTGATTTTCCTCTTTTCTTTTTTTTTTCTTTCTTTTTTTTTTTTTTTCCCTACTTTCCTCTCAGGGATGGTAGCTTCAGGAAAAGTCATTTAGGCAGGATTATATCAGAAGTAAAATCCAACTGCCAGGATCCAATCTCCTCATTTTAAAGCTGGTGAAGGTCCTTGGGTTTTCATAAATCTAAGATTCACCAAGACCAATGGAATAAATGTCGGGGGAGCAGTCAGGTATTTTCCTTCTATGTCGTGTCTATTGGGCACAGTACAATGGCAAATTTCTCCTCAAAATCCTGTTCCACATTTCAACAACTCCACAGCTTCAAGACTAACATCATTCCTGGCGAGAGGCAGAGGAAGCCGTGGCTGAGAGGTGGCTCAGCAGCTGTTTGGCAGCAGCACGAGCTCCCAAGAACATCCATCAGCGAGCTGGCTCCGGGTCAGGGGCACAGGGTAGCTCCCTGCTCCCAGCAGGTGACACACGAGTATTTTGTTTATCCCAAAACCCATCCTGACCCCAAAGCCAGCTGTGTCAATCCCTGGCAGCAGCAGATCGCATTGATTTTGGTGGTTTGCTTAATAATGAGGGTGGGTATCCCAGAAGACTCCAAAACGGGAGGAATAACCCCCAAATCTCGTTATTTCTGGACATCCCTGCCATAATATGGCGCCCATAGGGAAATTCATGGCAAAGCTCCTCTTTTGCTGCCAAAATATCCGTGAGCCAGCGGGTCCCAAAGTAACACCGGGCTCACCTCAGGGAAAGCCACAGTGGCAATCAACGAGGAACACAAAGTGGGAATGACATCAACCAGAGGGTTTCACCCTCCAGAGAAAATGGGATTTTCCATTCCAGCGGCGGGGGACAGCCAGGATGCCAAGCAGGAATGTGTCCTGGCTCCCAACCCCCCACCCTGTGGCACCCAAACCCCTGGCAGGGCACGGCCGTGGCCGGTTGGACGAGGGCCCGGGCAGGGAATAAGGGGCCATTGTGGGCACATTGCGGCTCAGGCCTGGACTGTCTGTCTGCGTCATGCCAAATGGCTCAGCCACCTCAGGTCCCCTCCCCAGGCACTGCCATCCCTCTGGGGACATCCCTGTGGCAGCAGGGAAATCCAGGGATTTGGAGATGCTCCCATGCCAAGCTGGGTGTCCATGTTTATCCTTGGTGTGCAAAATCACCTTCTTCATCTACCGCATTTCTGCAGTGCGGGGAGCACAGTTTCACTGGACAGAAGTGCCTGCAATGCTGGTACTGCGTGGACAAATAATCAGGAATTGGTGGGAAAAGAATAATAAAATACGTTTTAGGTACGTTGTTGTGTTTAATTGTATGGCATATCTTGTATACAAGTCCTTGAAAGCGGCCATTTTGGGTCTTGCTGGCACATGGCCTCGAAGGGTCCAGAGGCTGCTGTCACCCAGGGCTTTGAACTGATAAAAGTAATAAACTGATAGCAGTAAATCCTGAAGACCAAAACACCAGCAAGTCCCGTCTGCCTCATCTCTAAACACAACACCTCACAGGGGATCCCCGGTCAGGGGGACTCCATGTCAGTGACTCCAACATCTGGTAAAAAAATTCCACTTCACTTATTCCCTGGCCCTTGTGAGCTTTCAGAGGTCCAAGCACTCCTTCAGATGCTTTTACTCCTGTAAATCACTTTATTTCTCCTTTTTTTTAACCCTCCCCCCCTTTTCCCTTTTTATGATGGCACAGCAAGGAGTTCCCAGATGGGGACATAACACCTCAGCTGTTGATGGCTGGTGCTGGGTTTGCATCCCTGATTTTCACTCTGACAGGAAGCCAGGTGATCCATCCTCCTCAGGAATGCCTTTCATACCACAGCCCTGCCTCTCCTTCCAGAGCAGACGGATTTTTTTCCCCCCCCCAGCTCCTTTTATGGAGCTGCAGCACCACAGCAAGACAGGTCGTGCCCTGCATGAAATCCCCCAAAACCTTCGCCCTCCCAGAGGCTGGGGGAGTTGAGCAAAGGGCAGATCCAGGCTCTGGGGTTCTGGGTGGCCTCACCCAGCAGGAAAAACCCCCTTGTGTGACTCCTAAACCGGGGTCCCAAAGTGCTTCCTCACCCCACCAACCCCCACATCCCCACCATTTATTTTTTCTCTGCATTTTTCTGACACTTCCCAACATGTTTTTTCTTGCGTTACATTTCTCGAGGAAGGCTGCCTGACGAGTGGCAAATCATTAATAATTCCACAGGTATTCTTCCTCATACAATTAACCCCCAACACCCCAGGCTGCGCTTCCCAAGGGACCCTCTGGTCCACATCCATCCCCACCACCTCCAGGGTGGTGTCTAAAACCCAATCCATGAACAAAAAAAGTGTGAGAGAGGGATCCAACCGTTCATTCCCTCTGGTTATGGAAATTCGGAGACACTGTAGGAGTCCATCGTCATTTTTCCAAGGTTTTCAAGTGACATGTCCCAGGTTTCACGCCCACAGATCTTGCATTGCCCTCCACAGGAGGCATCAAAGCCACTTGGAGGATTTTCCCCTCCAAAAATTCAGGGGAAGCCAACAGCAAAATTCCTATTCTCTTCTGGGAAAGCCAGTGCAGTTAGAGAAGGAATGACTCAGCCAAATTTTAGGGGAGCCCAGACAACTCTTGCTGCCTTATCCAGGTAAGAAAGACGTTCCTTTAGGTTTCCCTGATAACAGGATTGTTTTTACAGCTCTTGCACTGCCTCTTTTCCACAAAATCTAAGGCTTTCCCTAGGAAATAGGGGTGGCATCCCTGCCCGTGGTGGTGAGGCTGGAGCAGACGGTTTTCAAGGCCTCTTCCAACCCGAAGCACTCTGCGATTCCATGATTCTGCGGAATATCTCCCTGTGTCGCTCAGGAGAACATTTTGGAAGTTTTCTCCCCTTGGACGGGGACTGGGTGTTTCAGCCCCCACCANACTCTGTGATTCCATGATTCTGTGGAATATCTCCCTGCGTCCCTCAGGAGAACATTTTGGGAGTTTCCTGAGCACCACACAGGGAATTTTCTCCCCTTGGACGGGGACTAGGTGTTTCAGCCCGCACCGGGGCGAGGAGGTGAATGGTGCTGTGGGGAGGGGAAGGGGTGAGAAGCAGGCACACACAGTCCCGGAGGGGGTGGTTGGAGATGCCTCTGGATGTTGTCCCAACGTTAGAAACAGCACGTGAAGGGGTCAAAGTCAGGTTTGCCACGAAAAAAACCCACTGGAAGATAAAACTATTCAGGTCTGACTCTTATCCTGCAGTGGAGTGATGCAGGAGGGGAGAGAACTTAAAGCCCTTTCAGACAAAGCCAAATTGCAGCTCCCAGAGCGCAGCTCAGAGCTGTGCCTCACCATCCTTCTTTTTCTGGGGAGAAACTTGCAGAACACACCTGATAGCTCACATTTACTCTTCTGAAACCACCCTGCTGCTCCCAGTGACCTGAGGAAATGCTTATAAATATTGGGTCTTTAGAGAGCAGAGGCCACTCCACCTCCTCTGAAGGAGAAGATCTTTACAAAGTTGGTTGGGAAATCACAAGTTTTTCTCAATTCCTAAAGGGAAGATGTAGCAACGAAGGATATTCACTCCAATGTAACACTGAGAGGGGAGAAAACCCTGTTTCAGATCTGGGGCATTGGAATTAAAAGGAAGTGCTGGGGATTTGGGCCAAACCCACTCAAACAGCCTCAGATTTGGGCCTGATCCCTCCTTGCTCGTGCTGCACTGGGACCACAGCTCATTCCAGCTTTATTCCCTGCCCCAAGCCCGGGTACCTCCAGCCACAGCCAGGCTGGGGAAAGGACCTGCAAAGGCCGAAAGGATGTGGGACTGCCACCTCCCCAGCAATGTGGATTTGCTCCAGCATCCCACAGAACGAGATAAAGGAGCTTGTTGACTTTTAACACCACCTGGGAGCGGGGCGGGGCGGGGGGAGGAAGCAGAGCAACAAACCCAGCGAAGGAGGAGGAGGGAAACAAGAGGTTTACAGCCTGCCTTGAAAAGCCCTAAAAAGAAAAAAAAAAAAAGGCAAAAGAGTGACATTCTTGGCTCCCCTCACACCTATTAGCTTAGGAAATGGTGCCCGCTGTCCGCTGGGACCTGACTGAGACCAAAGGCGGGGGACCTGTTAGCAGGTACTTGAGAGAGGGGCTCTTCCCGGGGGGGCTGCAGCCGTGAGAAGCCCCCGCAGCATCCCTCCTTCGGCTCCCCTAATGACCATATAAAAGGCTCGGGGGGCAATCAGCTCCCTGCGAGCCTCCCGGGCCCACACAAACCCCCCGGCCGTAGCGGGGAGCGCCCCGGAGGGCCGGCGTTCCTGCATATCCATCCTTCCCTGCCGCTGTTTTCCCAAGGAAAATGGGGATGTGTCACCCTCCAGGTCGGATCATTTGGCCTTTGATGTCTGCGAGCATCTTTGGGCAGCAGCTGCCTCTGCATCCCAGATGTGCGTCCCAGGATAAACCCAACCCAACACCGCAAATTTTGTTTTGTTGCAAAATTGCTCTTGTCTTCCTCCAGACAGGCACTGGGAATTCCTCGGTGAAAACAAGAGCAAAAGTGACTTTTCTTCATCCGTCATCTCTTTTTTGGCCCCAAATCACTGATCCTGAAATGCATTTTAAATTTGTGGTGGTCTAACTGGTGCTTTTCCTTCATTTTGCCTTGTAAAGGACAAAATAACCCAACAAAACCTATCTGAGGAAAATAGAACTGTTTTATTTCAGTGTTTGCAAAGGAAGATGTGCAGTTTCCAACCTTCAGCATGACTCAATGACATTGTTGTTACCAAAAATATTTTTCGTTGGTTTGAACACTTTATTTTCAAATGGATATTTGAAATGCCAAAAAAAAAAAAAACTGACTTTGTCTCCATCACTTCTGAGCCATTTTCCCCTTACATTTAGTTTATTAAGAATGTATTTTTTTATTTTCATAGAGTCACAGCCCTTTTAATTGTTTTTATGACTTGTTTTGAGGGTAGACCTTTACTGAATGAAGACAATCCTCTGTTTCACCACAAGGCAACTGGATCACTCACACTTGTGCAGAAACGCACATCCAGGATCCACCATCTAAAATCCAACCTCCTACACTATGCTCCGTGAAAAGATTCAGGCACCCCAAGTAACATAGACACCATTTTTCCATCCCCTTCCCCATCCCCTGTCCCCAGAATTCACACAGAACCTTGTGTTTTCTTTCAAAATTAAATGTTCTTTAGCATAGAGATGCTCATGGGTCCTAAACACACAAATGCACCCCTGGTTTTCTCTTCCAGAGGGAGGACAAGGCTCCCCTCAAAGATCCTCCCACAGAGATCAAGGAGGTCACTGGGCCTTTTGAAAAGGCCTGTCCAAGGGCTGGATCACCAGCCTCTCCCTTGTCTTTTCTCTCTGTTCTTGTCCTCAAACCCTTCTCAGGTTGAGTATTTATCAGTGTGGGACAGGAGGTATTGGTCCCTTTCCTTTCCTTTCCTTTCCTTTCCTTTCCTTTCCTTTCCTTCCCTTTCTTCTCTCACACAATTTTCAGTTCTGTCTCCCATTTCCTATAAAAATGGGGCAAAATAATTAAACCCCAGGTTTTTCTCCAGACCCTGGTTCCAGCCTGTGCACTCACCCAGCTCCACTGGGAGCTCCCATCCCTGAAGTTGGACACAAGAGCACAGGAAGGAGAGACAAGAGACACTGGAGTTGTTCTGAGGTAACTTTTCAGGTGGAAGGCCTCAACCCAATGTCAGAAACTCTCCCCAGATCCAGATCCCCAGACAACTTCCTTCTCTCAATAAACCCCACATGTTTTCTCCTCCTTTTCTCCATCTCTGTCAACTTCAGCTCTGGAACTGAAAACAAAATTAATCTACATAATCAGATCCTTCAGCTCTCAAATCCTCTGTGTTTGTTTCTGTGGATTCTCTGCAAGCAATGCTTTTTCCTCAGGAAACTGAGAGTGGAATTAAATTAAAAAAAAAAAAAAAAAAGAAAAAAGAAAAAAAACCAACCAATAACAAGGAGAAAATAAAAGGAACTAGAAATGAAAAAGAGCAGCTCATGTCTCCAGTCCCAACAAGCAGGAAGCATCCACAGAGGCTCTGATTTCAAAAGAGAGAGGTGCTGCTTCCTAAGCCATCCCTACCTTCTGCCACGACAGCCTCAGCAATTATTGAAGCAGCACCAGGATATTCCCCGTGATAAATCACCCACTTCTGCTTTCCTGGCTGCCTAAATAATTCTGCCTTCCCCAGAACCTCAGGCACGGGAGGCTCTGAAGCTGCAGCGAGCTCCCTGCGGGGGGAACGCTGCCTTCCCTCAGCCACCCAACTGGGGAGAGGTTCCTGCTGGCTCCAGGGCCCTGCCACCCTCCCTGTGCGAGCCTCTCCGCCTCACCAGGGCCCCAGGGAACCTTCCTGGGCTCAGGGAACAACTCCTGACCCCGTTTTTATGACCAAGACACAACTGAGGGTCACTCACCCAAGAAATCTGTGCCGTGGGAGCCCCTTCCCCTCTCTCTCTCACCCACAGGGAGTGGCCAGGCTGCAGAAACATCCTCTGCCTGTCTTTGCCAGTAATTAATTGGTTGCTGATTGGTATTTCAAAATATTGTTGTTCCAAATTGTGGAAGGACCTGGAAAAGGAACTCTGCACATGGCTGAGGGACAGTCAGTACTGAGATGTTGTTGGGCCTTGAAGAATAGTGATGGATTGAAAAAAGATCTTTGATGAACTTTGATAAAGAGGCCAATCAATCACAGAAAAGAAGGAACTCTCCTGAATTCCCAGGAGAAGCCACATTTTCACACCACTCAGTCCCTCCCCGCAGTCTCCTGGAGGCACCCCAAGAGAAGAACACAGCCCTGAGCTGCTCAGGTACACGAATGGCCTTTGCAGAAATGTCTTTGATGTTCCTTCTCTTCACAAGAACAGCTGGAAGTTCAAAGCATTTATCAAAAAGCCAAAGGAATTCCATCACGGTGTAGACCTGTGTTAGGAAAAAAACCCAACAACAACAACAAAAAAAACAACCAGCTAATTTTAATAGGACTTTCTGGGAAGGCCTGATCTAATTTTTCTTTCCCACTTGAAATCCCAAGTACAAAGTGTATCCTGCTGGTAAAATGGCAAAATGCAGCGCTGAGTTTGGAAAAATCTTGCCTTGGAAATCTCTGTTGTGCAGGAACAGGGATTCAATGCTGTTTTGCAAGAGATTTCCTGTCCTCCAAAAAGCTGGTGCAGAAAAAATCCTCTCACATTTGTTCACATGAGTGCTGGCAAAACCATTCCAGCTTTGCCCACCTTCTCCCTCTGGAGGGTTTAACCTCTCAATCCGAATTTTACATAACCAGTTTCCAAGGTTTGAGTTCCCAGTGCCTGGAAAAAACATTTCAGCCGATCTGGAAGAAGGAATAATCCCAATAATTTTGCTGAGATGAAGACCTGCATCTCCACTTCCAAAGGTGCAGAAGCCAATGCTAAGCCTGAAACACCCAGCTCTGGTTTTATTCCTGTTTCAGAGGTCTTGATCCCCCTATCCAAGATCAGACCAAGTCTTACTTTACATGGATTTATTTTGCTGTTGATGCAGAGGAAGGCTCAGTTTATGATCCCAGGTTTTGCTTCAGCATCATAAACAGCCTCACTGTTTAATGACATCCCAAACATCACCTGTTTAAATTTTGGAGATTTATCCTGGACAAGAAGATTGTCCCGAATCTTTCTTTTTGCTAGAGGCAAACAGCTGGGCTGGTTTTCCCTCCTGGGGCACCTCTGCCTTATTTCTGTTGTGAATTAATCCACATTTTCATCTCCCACTGCCTGTTTTTGGGCAGATTGAAGAGCCTATGAGCAGGAAGTGCTCATTCCCCAAGGCACCTTTTACACCACACTTTGAAAAATCCACAAGTGCTTCCCAAAGGATGGTGGGGGGAGGTTCTCAAGCAGAGAAAGGTGGGAGAGAGGAGGTGGTTTGGGGAATGGAGCCATCACCCCCAAGGACAATGACAATGCCACCAGGACTCGGGGTCCAAGGCTCTGCTGGAGGGTCCCAGCTGAGAGTTCTCCTCCCTGCTGAGCCCAGCCGAGGGGAACTGCTCAAACTTTGTCTCCAGCCCTCATTCCTGGGCCCATTTTCTCATTTCTGATCCCCTCCAAAAAAACACCTCTGAATGGGATTCACTATTTCCTTCCTGTTCTGCAGCTGCTGTTTGCCGCTCCTCAGGCAGATCTACAATCAGTCGGAGCAAAAGTCACTTGATGGGTCTTGTGCAAGGACAGGGGGAAAAAAATCCCCAGCCCATAAATAAATAAGAAAGGAAGTATAAAAGGCATGACTTTCTCAAAGCAATGGCTTGCAGCTAAGCGTTTTCAGTCACCTCCACTGACCAGACAGGTTATTCAGAGTAATTCCAGCCCTGGAGATGACATTTGACATGACATGTACATGAGATGTATCATTTAGGTCACTGTGCTGAAGCACCAGACACCCCCTCTTCCTCCTCCTCCCCTCCTTTCTGCCCCCTGGGGAATCTCAGAGTTCAGGGTCTTTAAAGCTGAATTCCCTGCACAAGAGTTCAGCACCTTTCAACCTTTCCAGACCTATTACAGGAAGAAAACTGAGTGGAAGGAGCGTGGAGGGCAGGAGGGAGGGTCCGGGGGAGTTTCAAGGCAGGTTATTTACAGGCAGGTTTGGAAGCTGAAGAGAAAAGAGTCTTTTTGCATTGGTTGGAAGGGAGATAAAAGTGCCTGGAATGGTTTGTTTCCATGGCTAGTGGCAGAGCACAGGCTCCTCCTGAAAACCTTATAAATGCACATTTAATAATCCTGCAATAATCCCTGCATAATTGAGAGATAAAGGCAGCAGAGTGGGAAATCTCCATGGGACACCGGTTTAAAATTAAGAATGAAGACATTGGGGGTGGAAAAAAAAGCAGCACAGTCTATCCAGCCATGATCAGCAGATTCACATTTGGGGTGAGTTTGTGCCATTTGGCTTGGCACTGAGCAGCAGTTTGGGATGGGGAGGTGCTCCTTGAGTCTCAGACAGGGCCACGTGCAGGATCAGATCAGCTGCTCCTACCGTGAAAATGAAAATGCTGCTCCTACCGTGCTCCATGAAAATTCACTGAGATTCCTATCTTACTTTATTTTCTTTCCCTGCACATGTTTGTGTAGCTCTCTAAACCTCCCAGCCCAGAGGAATGCACAAAACCATCGGGATATGAAGGACATAGCCCTGAGTGGGATCAGTGCACAGGCCCACACTTCCCACACAGGGAAATGGTGGAATTACCATCCCTGGAGATGTTCAGAAATTGTGTGGGTGTGGCACTTGTGGACAGGGTTTAGCGGTGGCCTTGGCTGTGCTGGATTAACAGTTGGATTTGATGGTCTTAGAGGCCTTTTCCAACCTTAGCAATGCCATGATTCCATGAAAAAGGAACGGTTCAGAAGCTGCAGGGAGGCAGGTGGGACATTGTGGGGGACACATTCCCTTGTCCCACCAGGAAAGACTTCCTAGGCCCACTTGTGGTTACATTTGCGAGGAGCACAGGCAAAGGGACAGGGAGATGGAGCTGGAAGGGAAATGCAGGTGCTGCTCAGATGTCACCCACGTGGTGTTGGTGTCACCTCCAAAGCTTGGAATGTTTTCCTGACACTGGCTGTGAGCCTCGAGAGGTGACAGTGAGGGACTGGTCAGGAGCAGGGACCAGGGTGGACCTTCTAGGAAGTGTGTCCAGCTGTCCTGTGTGGGCAAAACCAGCCAGGGCCTTCCAAAAATAATTCTAAGTGTGGCTCCATCCAAGGATTTTGGGGATGGAGCCAGGAGGGGGGTCACAGTGGCAGAGATGATCCAGACACGGGTCTGCTGCACCTTGGAGAGTTTCCCACACTGCTGGAACCCAGGGCAGAGGAAATATTCCTCTGCCTGTCCTGAGGGGTCCTGATCCTCAGGAAAGCTCTGCTTTTAACCTTCCACCATGGAGAAAGCTTCCGAGACTTTGGGATGGATTGGATTCTGTGAGTGTGTGAAATAGATAGAAACGTTATTTGTCACAGGGTGAAAAACTCAGAGTTTTGGGTTTTTAGTATGGAGGTAGAAAAGACAAGATGGAAGATTTGGGGTGTTGACTCAGCTTCTCCTTCTTCCTTATCTCCCCCATTTTCTGCAGTGCTGGTAGCACAGAGGGATTGGATAGAAAAGTCCACAATGCAGGTGCTACGTGAACAACAAATAATTGGTTATTGGTGATAAAGTAGAAATAAAGCACGTTCTGGGAGTTAATTGGGTAAGATATCTATAAAAGACTTTGAAACCAGAGGTCTGGTGACTTTTGGTGCCTTTTCTCCTAGTGTGCCAGTCTGGTGTGGTGACAAGCACACTGAACTGTAGATAAGAAAAAATAAACAACAAACCTTTAGACCGAATTCCAGAAGTCCCATTTGCCTCATTTTAATGCCAGCACAGAACTGCCAGGGGTTTCCCCATCAGGGATTAAAACAATCTGAGGTTGTTCAGCTGTAGTTCGGAATTTAATAGTGACAATTGGCCTTATTGGCCTTGTTCCATTAAGGAGAATCAATCCAAGAATTTCATCCCACCTGAAGGGCAGAAAAGCATCCTTAGAGTTGCTTCTAGCAATTGGATATAAAAGGACAGCGAGGAGCCTTGTTTGGCATTAAGTATTTTGACATCTAAAGACAGGTAAAATTAATTATTCTGTAGCAAAGTTTCTGGAACAGCAGGTTTCCTTTGCAAGACATTTGATATTTTGTGGCTTCACCTCACAGTTTTCTTGCTCTGCCCTAAATGTCTCCTCAGTCAGTATTTTTCTGTCCCTGCTCTTTCCAATGGCCATAGGAGAAAAGCACGTGCTGCTTCCCCCTCTTATTTCCAGAAAACCAAGCAAAAAAGGGGTTCTCAAGGTTAGGTGGATGAAAAATATGTAAACATAAGCCTGAAACTCTTTGAATGCTCTGTGCTAGAAATGGGCACAGCTTCCTTTGGATGTAATTCCTTGGGGATCAAAAATCTGTGTTTTCCCTAATCATTTCCCCTACAGCTTCTACTTAAGGGGGAAAAACCTAAATTTGGTCATGTTACCTTCATACCTTACCTTTCATTTCTTTCTGCTTCCTTTGAGACCGTGGCCATCTTTTCTTCATGTCCTCCTACAGCAGTGCTTGCTCCAGCTGTGTTTTCCAAAGCCCACTTGGACCCTCTGGAGGCCTTTCGCTGACCACTGGGGCTTGGAAGCAGGTGGGGAACACCTGTGTTGCATCAAAAAATAGCAGAATGGAATAAAAAATAAACCAATAATGAAGCATTTCTGTCCCAGCCCCCCACCCCACCTTGTCCCAGCCCATCTGCCAGGTATAAAAGAGCACCCGTAATCTAATTAATCTGAGCATTGCCTGTCACGGCTGGAAGGCAATTTTGAAAGACTATCGCCCTGTGTTTTAGTCCAAAAGCTAATCTCCTCAAAGCACAGGGACTTCCCACTCCCCCCCAGCCCTACAGCCCTTCATCTTTCTCCTTTCTCCTGGATGGGGCTGGGTGGCTGGATGGAGGAATGTGGGAGAGGGAGGCGTCCCCTGCTCCTCTCCTGCTGTGCCAAAGATGATTTGGGAGAGGAGCTGCTGCTCACCCGAGACTTTTCCCACCTCAGGAGCTCCCCAGCCTCACTCTGTGCCCATTTCCCTATCTCTTCCATCACCCAGCTCTTTGCTCCTTCTTTTTGCCTCTCCCTCTCCCCCTTTTTTCTTCTTTTTGGGTGAAGATTAAAAGATCTCACATGCTTGGAGAGAAGAAAGAGCCTCCAGTCCATCTCCACCTTGTCAATTATAAGCAAGGGGCTGGGGAGGGTTGCACGCTGTTATTGACTTAAGCACTTTGGAAAGGTCATCTTCAAGGTCTGAACCTTCCCTTTGCCACTCCAAGCTCACCTGGGCCCATTAAGGAGGAATTTCTGGTCCGTCCTGTATTTCATTTTGGGCCCACTGGCACTTCTGAGGGCTGATAGACAAGGTGGAGAGGGAGGAGGTGGGATGGGGGCACCGAGGGGAAAATGAAGACAGGTGAGGGGAAAGAGAAGTCATTGAGAGACTTCAAAGTAGAACAAAGACCCTTCCAGATGTGAATAATTGCTAGGTCAGCACGTTAATCACAGGCAAGGGCTCCACTGCAAGACATCCCTGGTCGCTTCACGGGGCCAGGGAGGGGAGGGGGGGAAAGACAAAAAGGCAGCGATATAGAAGTGAAGCTTTGATACAGCGGGGAGCGAGCCTGAGAAAAACATTTTCCAGGTGATTATGTGAATAATGAGCCAACCTCTGTTTTATTAAGGGCACGGGCAGGCTGTAATTGCAGAGGAGCTGCAGCTCGGGGGGCAGCGATGGACACACAGCCCAACAAAAGCCCCATGTCCCCACCTGACAGAGCATTTCCTGCCCTGTCCAACACAATATCTGGGCTTTCAGATCTCAGCGTGGTGGGAGGGAGCAATCAGGGTTTTGTTCTTGTGCCTTTGAGTGAGTTATGACTCCAACAGCCTCTAACCAAAGGTTGAGAAGATGCTGGCTCGTCATCTTTGCTTTTTTTCCCCCTTTTTTCCCGATCCCGTGTTCCCGTGCCGCAACACCAGCTGTGTTTATCTTGGAAAGATCTTTCTTCTAAATCAAGCCACAAGGTTTCACTCACTGCAGACAAAACACCTTCCCACGTGGCTCTTTGCTGTGTAAATAAACATCCAGCATCTAAACAGCTCGGGGAGATGCCACACTGCTGACGTTTGCATGTTCCCTTATTATAAAAGGAGTTTCTTATTGCAATTGCAATATTATTTCAGGGCAGCAGCTGATATCTCTCCTTCCCTGTGCTCTTTTCTCAATTGGTGTTTTTTATTAAAAAAAAATCTTATTATTATCCAGTGTGCTTATTATGATATCAGACCCCTTTTCCAAATTAAATGATGTGGGATCTGTGCTTTCCTCCACAGATATCTTTGGGGGGTAGGATTTAGTTTTGGTTGGGTTGAGGACATGCAATTTTCAGTGAACATCTGCGCCCGGTCAGTGACAGTGAGGACAGAGGAGGGAAAAAATTTGGGCTCTTCCTCTGGAGCAGGTGACATTCCCTGCCTGCAGCAGGATCTCTGTCCAGGACTCCAGCA
Organism: Bombycilla garrulus; assembly: GCA_013400315.1. Taxonomy (NCBI): domain Eukaryota; kingdom Metazoa; phylum Chordata; class Aves; order Passeriformes; family Bombycillidae; genus Bombycilla; species Bombycilla garrulus. The sequence goes on along the minus strand of VXBU01015729.1, from coordinate 344,490 downwards.
GTCTCCCGCAGCCTTGTCCTGGTGACAGAGCTGTGAAATGCCATTTCTTCATCCTCCCCTTCAACCTCCCTTCCACTCACTGCCTCCAGCTCCTGTGCCAGGATCCACCATTCCTAACCTGGGGAGGTTTGGACGCAGCCGCTCCACTATCAGATTCCCCTTGGAATCCCCCTGATCCAGATGGGACCTTGACACTGGCACTAAAACTTACACAGGAAATTTAAATGAGGTTCCCCCTTTCGGATTCTCCACCTCCATCCCGGGCAGAACGGTTTGTACCAAGAACCTTCCAGACTGAGCCTCACCTGCCCCAAAGACCTCAGACCTCAGATCCACAAAACCTAGGAAGTTCCTGGATCTGTAAGGAATTTGGGGTTGTAAAGGAAGGGCAAAGGCTCCTCTTGAAGTGATTCTCCTTTAATGTAATTTGTGGGGTACTGTGAGGCACTCATTGGGAATGCAGACACCAGGCAGCTCCAAATCTGGAGTCAGGAATAACCAGAAAAGAGAGAAGTTCCTGACTTTAAAAGTATTTCTTGATTAAGCAGTGTGTAAGTGAACAGAGTTAATGGTTTAGTTTTGGACAAATAAATTTAAGTAAGATGTAGACAAGCTGGAAAAGGGAAGAGAAAGGAAAATTTTAACATATCTAGGAAAATAACCTTAAGGAAGCTCAGAAGAGATTTTGGTCTGGAAAAGAGAAGGCTGAAAACTAGAAGCAGAGGCCCTCACTCAGCAGAGGGTTCAAGGACAAGTGTCTGCCCAAAACACCTCAATTATTGATAAAATATGTTTCTCCCGTAAAGTCCTTGATGCTTTTCAGTCACGTCCTTTCCATGAGCAAGAACTTTGTAGGATCTCCACAGGACAATGAAGAAGATGTCTGCACAGATAAAAAAATCCAAATCATGTCATACTTAAGAATAAATGTTGGAAGCATAGGAGGCCTCAAGCTAAAGGAGGAGAAGAGCTCCTGGAGGGAAGGTCTGAAACAACACTGCAGTTCCTACACGAATTTGTAATGAAAAAAGCTGGGATTTCAGGCTGTTTGGAATGGTGAGGAAAGGACACCGTGGGCACTGATTATCCATAGAGCTCAGTACCACACTCATCTCCTCACACGAGCACTTCTGTCCTATTTGCAAAGAGTTTCTTGCTCAGCTGCAAGAACCTGGGGAGGATTCAGTTGTGGCCCACCCGTCCTACTGCTGGGTTAGTTGTGAAGAGCTCCTCATGAGAATTCCCAGGGAATGCAATGAGCTCCCTCTGTGGCTGAGCCTGGAGAGATGGGGCCGTGCCAGTCACGGCTCAGAGGTGCTGTTTGGCTTTGGCACTGCCCCTGCCTCATAAACACCTCTTTGGCCTCCGCCTCATCAGCATCTCATAAACAACTCCTTGGCTTGCTGTGGGTCTCCAAATTAGTGTTTATAGCCATGCAGAAAGCAAGCTGTTTGCATAAGTAATCCTGAAGCAAATCTTGCCTTCTCAGCCAAAAAAAAAAAAAAAAGAAAATGAAAAAAAAGGAAAGGAAAAGAAAAGAAAATGAAAGGAAAGGAAAAAAAGGAAATTTGCTCAGCTGCATCTCCTGATTTGCTGCACGTGCACAGGGGACATTGGAGGCACCAGGTCCCCTGTGGCATAACTCGAGGGACAGTGCTCTGCTTCTGCAAACCAGGCTCTGATTCCTCGAGTTAAGAAATATATTTCATTTCCTAGGCTGATGATCTGTGGATTCCAGGTGCCTGGGAATAATGAAATCGTACAGAGCTGAACAAGTCTGGTATTCAAGCTGGCACAAGCCAGCAGGGAGCAGGGATGGGATTCATTGCAGCTCACCTCAGATGTGAGCTGCTCACACAAGAACCCTCCCAGGGTCAACAGGGAGGATTAAGAATTAGAGAATCATTTATCTGATTTGTCTGAGATGGTTGTGCTCGGGCAGATAAACCCTAAACAGCATTGGAGAAGGAGGACCAGAAATCCAGAAATGTAGAGACAGAGATTGCAACACTCAGGGGACAGAGTGACAAAGTTTGGGATCCATTTTGCTGCAGCAGAGCTGTTTGACTTGTGTGAGTGTTTTCCTTGAGCAAGTCTCAGCTCCCTGAGTTCCTGTGATGATGAAAACTTCATTAAAAATAGTCAGGCTGCTGCCATTTGTTGGTGGAAGTGTCATTCTTGGAGCTCTGAGCCCCCAAGGAAACTGCAATTTGCTCAAAACACGCAGTTCTTACCTAATTTTCGTTATTTCTCCCTGCATGGTGGGGTCAGCACTGCCATTTGTGAGTCTGGAAACAATTCCCTGACAACTCGTGGGGTATCTGTGCCAGGCCCAGCCGCACTCAGGTCAGTGCTGGGTCCTTCCTCCCCTCTCCATCACCCTCACCACAAGCTCTTTACGGTAAGGACTGCCCCTCTTCAGCAGCACAAAAAAAGGCTTGAGGATTTGAGGATTATTCGTGTTTGATGGAATTTTAGCCTGGCCCCTGGCACTGGTGGACCCTGTCCAGCGGCTGGCTCAGTTTGGGAGCCTAGGAAGGCACTTTGGGCACAGCTGCACTATTTTCAGGGAAAAGTGAGTTTTGATGCCAGCCAGGTGGTTCCAGTTGTCTGCGTGACTGAGGACCAACCCTTTGCCCATGCACAAATGCAGACTTTAAGCTCCTGCATGAAACCAAGCACAGTGAAGACTTCATCTCATTCAGAATTGAGATGCTGTTATAAAACAAAACTTTAAAATGCCAACATACATCACCTGTGGCTCATGGACCTGACAGCCAGGGGTGGTACCTTTGTCCACCACCTGCCTACCAGTTTTGCTCCCACACCAACGCAATATTTCCCAGGAATATTTATCAGTTTGGGGTTTCAGAAGCAGGAGAAACCGTGGCTAAAGGGAGGGGGTGTTCATCTGTGAAGATCAGTCAGGGTGAGGGGGTAACTCAAATCAACCTGTGTTTATTTATTCTTGTTCTAGAGGAAGGTGAGGGAGAAGCTCAGGAAGGCCTGAAGTGAGATAATGTTGTGTATGGGTGTCTCAGTTTGGGGGGGATTCATGGCAAGGTAGAAATGCTGCTCTTTCCCAACTCAGTTTTATGCTCCCCCAGCTCTTGCTGCAGCAATCACTGTTTCATTAAGCCACCAAGTCAAATGAACAACTTGGATGTTTTTAATCTGCAATCCCAACAAAACACCCAGGGCTGCAGTGTCACAGACTCGCAGAACGTCCTGAGCTGAATGGGACCCACCAGGATCATTGAACCCAACTCCTGACCTGGCACAGAACAACTCCCAATCTCCCACCATGTGCCTGGTGCTCCTGGAATTGTCAGGCTTGATGCCACGATCACTTCCCTGGGAAATCTGTTCCAGCCTGGGCAGCATTGACTCGGCAGTTTTGTCCTCAGCAAGGAAAAAAAAAACCAACAAAAATTGTGTGTAGAATTATGAGAACCTATCAAATATATTGTAATTCCTGACCCAAATAATCCACAGCATAGGGTTGCTTTTTTGTATTCTTCTTGGAGCTCTGAACATTTCTACAGCCACAGATAATCCTGCTCGGAAGAACTTGGAGAAATCTGCTCCGTCTCTCTGCTCTAAGTGAAATTAACTTGATTTTAAATATAAAATCCCCTCAAGGATGTCCCTAATTGGCTTGTTCTTATCACAGTCATTCCATTTCTGCAATACAGCATGAAAAGGGTTGTTTTTTCTTTTTTTTTTTCTGTCAGAGAGGAAATATGACTCATTATGATGAATTATAGATTTGTGCAATTAATTGTCCTCTCAGAAATTTCAGTTTCTGTGACATCACTTTTTCTACTCATCACGTCCTTCCTTGGAGAAGAGCGTGCTGCATCCCAGTCTCTAAGAGCCTTCAAAAAGGTCATAAATGGGGATGAAGGAAATTACAGAAGGATATGAGGGTTTTTCTTCCCAACTGAGATGAAATGAAGATTCTGTGGTTATAACTGTCCTGCCGTCCTGGAGCAGTTCTAGTTTTAAAATCCATCTGGTGCTGCTTAAAAACAGTCCTTTTACAAATGCCAGTAATTCTTTTATTCAGTTTAGGTATTTTGAGATAGAGCCATTTTTATTTTTATTTTTAAACCCCCCTCTCTCTGTTCATGGGTCAGGCAGAACCCTGTGAGAATCCTGCCTGGAGGCACTCTTGAGGTGTGGGGCAGAGAGATCTCATCTTGGTGGGCCACAAGATGGAAAGGGCTCCAGTTCTTGCAGAAAGCTGCCACACCCCCCTCAGACCCCTTGTCCTTCTGGGAGTGCCCAAGATTTACCTCCATGAGATTTTCAGTGCCCCTTCTCAGTGTTTTTTACCATTTACTACTTTCAAACAAATCCGACCATCTCAAAGCCCTCCAAGCAAATTTCCCTTTTCATTGCTCGGGTCCCTCCTTCCTAAGCTTGAGTATTTATCACAATAAACCATTTTCCCTGCTTACATAAAATTTAACTGCTGGTTCCACAATGCCAGGATCAGTTTTGATCAGGCCATATTCAAAACTTTCCCGTCCTGAGCCATAAATTCACAGAACAGCTGAGGTCTGAGACAGACCTCGGAGCAGAGGCTTTCATCAGCATCTGGGAGAAAAGCAGGGATAGCCATTCCCTCTACCCAGAAGAAAAGAAGATGCCAAGGGTGTGCTGGGTTTCTGTCTTTGAGCAGAAATTAGAGCTTGTGTGAGCAGTTCCAGCCTTGATTAAAAAGGCCAGCCCTCCTCTCACACCTCCTCACATCGTGTTCTACCTGCCAAGAAAGGTGCCACTGCCCCTGAGGGAAACGCTCTCCGGACTGGGAACTGGGTTTGGGATTCACCTCCTCTTCTGAGATGTTCACTCTTATTTGGTCATCCAGGGCTCTGCTCGGTGCAGACATCTTTGGATCCCTCCTGGCATCTGCCAGGTTCGCCAGATTCACCAGTTTGGGGTCTCTGGGGCGTGTGCCATAGCTGTTAACTTTCCTGCCTCTTGTAGGTCCCCCAAGGCATCTCAAAGGGCTGTAGAAATCTCATTTTGGGCAAACCAGTGTGGTTCCAGACTCTGGTCAGTGAGAAAATCGTCCTACCTCTAGAGGATGCAGTGAATCACCGAATCATCAGGTTGGCCCCAGAATGTTTTGGGTTGGAAGGGACCTTTGGAGCTCATCTCACCCAAACCCCTCCAACACATCAGGCTGCTCAGGGCCTTGTACAAACTGGCCTGGAATATTTCCAGGAATGGGACATCCCCACCTCCCTGGACAACCTGTTCTGGTGTTTCACAACACTCATAACAAAAAACTTCAACCTTAGCCCCAAAATCACCCTCCCAAGGCACCGACCTGTCTCCATTGACCGCGGAGACAGCTGGAAGGAGCAGCTCAGATGAAAAACTTAATTTTCAGGGGGCTGAGCTGACTTTTACCTCCCTGATACCACCTTCAGGAGCGGCAGCTGGCTCGATTAGGGCTGCAACCACAAGCGTCTTATTCCTGCTTGTGCTGCAAACTTGCCCCGGGGTATTTGCGTGTCCCTTCTCGCTCCCCTGCCCCGGGGGCAGCAACACTTCCTTTGTTGTCTCCCGTGTCTTATTTAGACTCGGAGTTCTCTCCGGGGCAGGGACTCTCCTCCGGAGCACCTCACCCCGCAGGACTCGGATCATGGCTGAGCCTCTCGCTGCAGGAGTAAATAATAATAACATGCATTAGCTGCTAAGTAGGGGAATTAGGGGTTAGCTTATGTGTAAGCACCGTGCATGCCGTAATGATATCCTCGTGCTTAATGCAACTGGATCCTTCCATTATTAAAGCAGCAGGAGAACTGATGTTTGATCTACAGGGCTAATTCTAGTTTTTGGAGACATCAAACAGCTGCTTTTCTTTTCTTTTTTTTTTTCTATTTTTTTTTCCCTTGGCAAATGCGCATGCTATAAGCAAATCTGAAATTACCAGGTTCACAAGTTGAGTTTCATGCAGAGAAATGTTTACTTTGATGCCAGAGGACCTGGCTCATTTCCATTTACAGTAAATGAGGAAGAAAATTGATTTGCAGCAGCAGGAGGGGTGTCAAACCTTTATTGCTGCTCAGGACATGTATGCACTGCTAACCAGGAAGATAATTAACCTAAATTAACCTTCTGCCTTGAGATGAGTCATAGTTTGGGGAGGGGGGAGGTGGGAAGCGGGGGTGGAGAGGGTGTAGGGAGGGGAGCAGTGCTGTAGAGCTGTATGGACATGTCCTGTGCATTTCCAAGCGAGAACGATGGGCCCATGCAGCAACTGATTAGATTTAAATGGAAATTCTCGATGGGCATGAAGGATTTAAAAAAAAAACCCCGATGTTTGAATTAGGGCTGGACTGTGAATTGCATAAGTTGTGCCTGTAAAGTGGGGCAGAAAAGTGCATTTCCAGGTGCTGCTGAGCCAGGAAATAGCAAGTTCCTGTCTCTGACCTGCCATTATTCACTGGCCTCACCCGAAGATCTGCAGCTCTTATCCAAGGGTGGGGAGGAGCTGCCAGGGGTGGGAGTCTCTGCTCCAGACTGTTTGGATGGGGTGGTTCCCATGTGGATGTCAAGGCATGACCCACATTGCTGTGATCCACCTGCCCAGTTAATGAAATCTGAATCTCGTTATTAGTTCAAAACAAATAACCGTATAACCATTCCAGGCAGTCGTCAGGCAGTTATGGGTGATGGAGGTGGAAAACTGGCTCTGTTTCTGTTTTGTTTGAAAAGTCTGTGTCCTTCATTTTGTGATGTTGGAATGTTCTAGATACAGAAAGATCCAGCAGCCAGGTGCTCCATTTCCTAGGAAATCAATCACCAAAATGGACCTCTTATGATGGGACNTGTTTGAATTAGGGCTGGACTGTGAATTGCATAAGTTGTGCCTGTAAAGTGGGGCAGAAAAGTGCATTTCCAGGTGCTGCTGAGCCAGGAAATAGCAAGTTCCTGTCTCTGACCTGCCATTATTCACTGGCCTCACCCGAAGATCTGCAGCTCTTATCCAAGGGTGGGGAGGAGCTGCCAGGGGTGGGAGTCTCTGCTCCAGACTGCTTGGATGGAGTGGTTCCCATGTGGATGTCAAGGCAAGACCCACATTGCTGTGATCCACCTGCCCAGTTAATGAAATCTGAATCTCGTTATTAGTTCAAAACAAATAACCGTATAACCATTCCAGGCAGTCGTCAGGCAGTTATGGGTGATGGAGGTGGAAAACTGTCTCTGTTTCTGTTTTGTTTGAAGAGCCCGAAGACTGTGTCCTTCATATTATGATGTTGGAATGTTCTAGATACAGAAAGATCCAGCAGCCAGGTGCTCCATTTCCTAGGAAATCAATCACCAAAATGGACCTCTTATGATGGGACCATTAAGGTTGGAAATGACCTCCAGGGTGCCCAAAAGCTGTTCCATGATGGCTCCATCCAGCAGCAGGTGGGGCTGAAATCTCCTTTATCTGGATCCAGGCCTTGGACATCATTTGGGCCAGGGAACAACTGAGTTACTTTCCCCTTCCTTCCCCATGGAATCACCAACACCTCCAAGACCATTGAGTCCCAACAGTAACTCAGCACTACCAAAGCCACCACTAACCCATGTCCCCAAGTGCCACATCCACATTTTTGAATCCCTCCATGGATGGTGACTCAACCACTTCCCTTGAAAACCACACAAATTCAGGCAAAGCCAAAGCTGGATTTGTTTTATTTAGGGCTTTTTTTGGAGGTTTGTATTTTTTTGAGGGGAGCCTAAGGATTTCAGATGCCCAAATGCCTTTGACACAGCTCTGTAGGAATCCTATATCCTCCCCCTGGAATGGTGGGGATAGTCCAGGTGTGAGGATTCAGACCTGGAGTCATGGACCGTGGTGGTGAGCAGTGGGTCAATACCCCAATATCGTGACCAGCCAAGCCTCCACTTCTCCTCTCTCCCCTGTCTGTGAGGGGGAGAAGTTATCAATGACCCAACACAGTTTTGACTCATCCCGGGTTGTTTTGTGGGAGAATTTATGACGATTTAAACAAAAGGCTCTTGGGGAGGTGGGGAAACATCTCAAAAAAGTCAAACCTTGATGTTGTTTTCACTAGATGTCTCTTGCCTTTAAACAAAATCAAACATTAAGTAATGAAAATCACCCAAATCTTAGAAGCAACACAAAATGGGCCATTCTGGAGCCAAGCACAGCATTCCACTCATCTCGAGGCAAAACGGTTTTGACGTTTTTTTGGTTCCCTGAACAATTTGGGAACCCAGTGAACCAAAAAAGCAGCAGTTGTGTGCACCACCCTCCACCTGGCCGGCACAAACACCAAACATCAGCTGAGAAACCTGATGTGGGAGCAAATGCATCCTGCACCTCTGGCGGGATGCATCCAAACATGTTGGCTCTCAGCAGGGATTTTGGGATTTTAAACCACATAGCCCATCCCTCATTTCCCCATTAAGTTTTTAAGCTCAGTTTTGGCTACATCCAGCAACAATTTAGCAGCCCTGTTGACGGAAGTCCCTCCACATCCTGGTGGATCCACGCAGGACCTGCAAGAAAAGAGCTGCATCCACTTTCTGAGCCCAGACCAGGGTCTCCCCTCCTCCAGAGACAAACAGGATTTCCTTTGAAGTCTGAGTGTCTGTTCCCGGGCCAATAAAGTGCCTCATTTTCCCAGCAAGAAGGTAAAGGTGGTGAAAGGTGTTACAAGCACCTCCCTGTGAAGTGCAATTAGCAGCTGGGTGAAGGGGGGAAGTGTTGGCGCAACAAGGGCAGGCGATGGCTGTCTCACCTCGCTGGGGATGGGCCAGATGGGCCAGGCAGGATCCCAAACACCAGCCCTGGAGACAGTCTGGCACGGCGGCCCCGGGCCGCTGGAGCCCTCCAGGGAGGCAGAGGGGTCTCCTTGCTCCACACCTCATCCTGCTGGTGACACGTGGGGAGGGTTGGATGAGCAAGAGGGAACAGGAGCTGCTTGCAGAGCTCGGATATCTGGTCTGGGTCGGGAAACAGAGCCATGGTAATCTTCTGTGGCTGTGTGGGTATAAGAATTGCCCATGCAACCAGCCCCAAACCCATCTATATCCGCAGGAAAATGCATCCCTCACGGACAGTAAGACCTGTTGGTTAAGGTCCTTCTTAACTCCTCTGCGGCCTCCAGCAGCTCAGAGTTAGAAATAGGGAGGATTCAGAACAGAGGGGGGAAGTGTGGCTGCTGTGAGAAAAAGGACATGGAAATGTAACTCTGTTAAAGACATTCCAGGCAATTTTCCAAGGTAGCAATGATTCTCCAAAAAAAAAGGAAAAAAAAAAACAAAAAACAAAAAAACAAAAACAAACCGAAAACAGGGAATGGGAGGAAAATGTAAGGGTGGTGAAACTCCAGAATGTAGTTTCTGGTATCTAGTCCTCCAAAAGTGATCCACACAAGGTTCTCACTGGAGATGGTGGCAGTTCTGGTGCAGATTTGGTGACAGACCCCAAGGAACACAATCTGCTGGGACTGGTACTCCACTGTTAAACGAAATCAGTCTCAAGCAGACAGGGGAACCCAAGGACATCGCTGGGATCAAACCATAATCACACCTTTAAACCTAAACCCAGCTCTCTGCACCAAACACCACCGCAGCCACACAGTAACCCTCACATCAGGCTGCCAGCTGGGCACAAAATGTCCATTTTGGGGATTCGGGTGGATCAAACATTCAAGAAATCTGGGGTTTGCACATCTGCTTTTATCAGGAGACAGTTCACTTGTACGAACACGTCCAGTCCGAGGGCAAGGTGAGCCCTCTCCAATATTAAGCCACTAAAAGACAGGGGAATAGGTTAAGGGACTGGCTAGCAGCCATTGAGGTTTGCAAAACAGTGGAATCTAATAAAAATAATTGAAATATTTAAAGGCAGTTGCTTCACTTTATAAAGAAGCACCTGCAATGATTACCCAAAACATTTGCAGGTGGAAAAAGGGCTGAGCACGTCATTGGTGTTAATATCATTTATGCTCAGAGGGCAAATTAAGCATTGTAATTGTCAGGAACCATTGGAGCTATTTCAATAATGGGATGAGTCTGATAATGAGGGATGATTCCTTTAGATCACCTTCAGTGTGTAACAGTGCAAAGCCAAGGTTTGGGTCTATTAAAAACCTGACATCAAGGTGAAAGGTGTTCTCTGCAGCGTGTCCCAAGGATCGTTTACCTGCTTCAGCCTGTGCCTGTCTCGAGAAAACAGAGGCTAATTCACCTGAAATCCCTACAGCCAATGCAGCTGATACAGCTCAGTGCAGTTCCACTGACCTCTGTAGGGAGCTGCCATTCCATTCCATTCCATTCCATTCCATTCCATTCCATTCCATTCCATTCCATTCCATTCCATTCCATTCCATTCCGTTCCAGCTGAGCATTTGGCCTTTTGGATTTTGGTTTGGGTGCTGATCCATCACGTCCCAATGCCTGGATCCTGGAGCACAAAGAACAAACAAAGGATAGAGATGCACAAGGAAGGGGAGTTGTACATCCAGTTGTTTTTTGGTTTTTTTTGTACATCCAAATGGAGCTACATGGGCAGCCAGGCCCCAGCCATGGCATCAGCCTGTCACCAAACATTTTGGGAGCAGAATCAGCTGTTCTCTCTCAAAATAGGTGTGTTTAAGCACACACCCCACCCTCACTCTCCTGGGCTCCCAGCAGGATATTCCCCTGCAGTCATCTTTCTCCTGGGATGGAAAACACCCATGGCACTGTCTGTAGAACACGATTTAAAAAATAGTAAATGGTAGCAAGGCATCAAACAACATCTGGCTGTCCTCTTCCATATTTTACTTCCCTAGTTATTTGGCCCTGGGATGGCACAGACTGGGCTCCCAATTTTCTGTGCCCCAGGCTCTTCAGAGCGTTTATTTTTCAATGCCAAGAAGCAGCCTGGTGGCACAAGCAGAGGGTCACCCCTCCTACTTGCCAACTCTTGAAATGAATTTTCATAGTGCTTAGTATAAATTTTATGGGAAATAAAGTTTCTTTCCATGAAAATAGATGGGCTTTGTATCAGGTCTAGAGGTTTGTGTTCTTGAACCTTACAGCTCAGTCTGTAACTGTCCCAGAAACTGCCATCGCGTGAGGTTGGATTTGTAAAGATCAGCTGAAGACAAATCCTCTCTAAGGTTTGCTCTACAAATTTGGAGAGGAGAGGAGAGGAGAGGAGAG